>CAUYQV010017810.1:0-24580 GCA_963574575.1 Galagoides demidoff
ACTTGTACCCTTGTAAGATAAACCAAAGAGGTGACCCCACCAATCACCCTCCCTCCCCCCATCCAGCCCCCTCACCTCTCCTCTCCCGCCCCTTCCCTTATTCTAAGGCTAGCAAATTTTGAGAATCATTTAAACAATAAAGTAATTTTAAGTGACTTCTTTTTTTTAAATGGATGGGCTCTTGTTGTGTTGCTGGGGCTCATCTCTAACTCCTGGGCTTAAGTGATCCTCCCTCCTCCACTTCCCACAGTTCTGTGATCACAGGTGTGAACCTAAACGACTTTTTCCCTCTATATTTGTTCACAATGATTTGCTACATTGTTCAAGAATAATATGGTCTAGTAAAAACTTCATACCACTTTCAATGTTTCTTTTATGTTTTCTTCTGCTAGCCTTTTATTTTTCTTTTAATCCAAACAATTAATTGTTTGCTGGTTCATACACTGAACATATTTTCAATATTTGACAACTGAACCAACCATTATACATATTAATGTACAGTAAATCTTCCAGATTATAACCTGGTCCAACACTGAGTTAATTTTTTTTTTTTTTTTTTTTTAACACAATCATTCCCAATTCTTAATTTCTTTTTTGTTTTCTCATTGATAATAAATAGCATATGAAATCAATTGTAATATTTAACACTCTATTTTCTTTATCTTTAGCTAAAAATATATACATAAATTTGTGGGTTTGATTATTTATACTAAAAATATAGAGGGAAGTAGACTACTTTTCTTTTAGTTAATCCCAAACTGTCCAAAAGTGAATGGCAGAAATAGCAAACTAAAACTTTGAGAGTAATTTCTTTGCAGATGGTAAATTTTAGTCAGTTATTTTTATTGACATAGTTTCATTTTTTTTCCCAATCAATTCTACCATTAACAACAACAAAGAACTTTGGGAAGAGCGCCTGAAAGTAAGTTTCATTTAAAATATTTTCATGCTGTAAAGAAATTTTCTTCTAAATTTTATAAAATTATATAAAATGAGGTTTCATTTTTAAAGTCAGAAACTTAAAATGGCAAATACTTCTTCATAAACAAGCAATGAGTTTTATTGTGGTAAGGAAATATAAACAAGGTTGCAATTTTGGTTTTGTGTTGAAATGTTAGCCTGGATTGTATGGTGTTTGACTGGAATACTTGATTAAGCCATACCCTTGTTGAAACTTACACCCGATGTGGCTGCTCTATTTTGAAAGGAAACAGCTGTTTTCTAATGTTCCTGTGGTTTTATGAACGCGATGTTTCCTTTATGAGACAAAGTGGATTGAAATGAGCTCTCTGAGCTCCCTCTAGGAACAAGTTTCTCAAATGTTTTGTAACTTACTATTGCTTGATAAATGTTAGATTGCAGATCATCTAGGTGTAATGCCTACGGCTCCTTAACTGCTGTCATTTGCTTGTTTATTTTCTTCTTAGGCTAGGGAATTGCTTTATGAACTCTGAGTCATAAAGGAGACCAACCAAGTGGGAAAAAAGACATTTGGTATAATACGTGGTTGACTGAAAAGGAAATTGGATTTTACCTATTGCAAAGGAGGTCACAAATTTTATTGTTAAATGGGGTAAAGTGTACTTATTTAATAAGATGTGGGCCCAAAATGGAAGAGTTCTTTAATCTCAGGGCTCCAGTGAGTGCACAATATTTTATATTTTTCGTAGAATTTTCACATTTAGTAACCTTAAACTTTTATTATTACTTTGACTGATTGTGTTCCGTATTTGTTTTTGACCTTGCTCTATGGATAAAGTACACTTGTTTAAATAAAAAAATCCTTACGTGGGGAGTAGAGTTATTTATCTTTGACAGAAATTTCTAGAAGTGATTTATAAGGCAGCTGAAGTGTATTAAGCCAAAGTTGAAAAAGAAAGTAGTTAAATATATGTGCACAGTGCTTATGCTGGCAAGAATTCTGATTTAGTCTTGGCCTGAATTGTTTTAAGAATCATTGTTTATGTTTCAGAGAACTGCATACAAAACAGATTAAAAAAAAATTTAGATATATATTAGGTTGTAGGTGTGTTAAATGCATATCCCAAAATGTAATAAATCGTATTGTTAGGTCTGTCTGGATCTTCTCTGGCCCCCCGTTCTCAGTGTCAAGAATGAGTATTGGTATCTACTTGAACTGTAGCAGGAATCTCTCTCTGCAGAGTTTTTAGTCTCAAAGAATGAATCCACAGACCGCAGGAGTAAGTGGCAGGACAGAATTTATTGATGGATAAATAGATAAGGGGGGAAGGAAGTCAGGGCCTTCAACAAGCTAAAGTAAGGACTGAGCCAGTAGCCTGTTTGGGCCTCCTGTTTTGGGGTTTATATGCTGATTTTTTCCCTGTGGGAGGGGCTTTTGGGGAGAGGAAACTTATGTCTGGAACATGACACAGCTGGCTGAGGGCCTGTGGGCCGAAATTAATTTTTAAACTGCAGTAGTGGAGAGGAATATGGTCCTGTCTGAGGCCCACTTCTCTTCTCCAGGAAGGGCAATAGGGTGTGTTTCCTGCCCCGATGTGACACCTGTCAGGCTGTTTTTGTTTGTTTTGTTTTTTTGTGTCTTGGATTATTATTATTTTTTAATTGTTGGGGATTCATTGAGAGTACAATGAACCAAGTTACACTGATTGTATAAGAGGTAAATTCCCTCTTATAATTGTGTTCTGCCCCCAAGAGGTGTGTCACACACTGTGACTCTCTACCTCCCTCCCTCCTTCCCTCTCCTCACTCCTCCATTCCCCCACTGCCCACCATGTACTAGGTCATCAATTATCCTCATATCAGAATTGAGTACATTGGCTTCTTGCTTCTCGATTCTTACAATGCTTATTGAGAAGAATGACTTCCATCTACATCCAAGTTAATACAAAAGATGTAAAGTCTCTATCTTTTTTACTGGGTTAGTAGCATTCCATGGTATACATATACCACAGCTTGTTAATCTTTTTCTGGGTTGGTGGGCATTTAGATTGTTTCCCAATTTGGCGATTGTAAATTGGGCTGCGATAAACAGTCTAGTGAAAGTGTCTTTATGGTAAAAGGATTTTTTTTTCTTCTTCTGGGTAGATGCCCAGTAATGGGATTGCAGAATTAAATGGGAGGTCTAGCTTGAGTTCTTTGAGGGTTCTCCATACTTCCTTCCAAAAAGGTTGCATTAGTTTGCAGTCCCACCAGCAGTGTAAAAGTGTTCCCTTCTCTCCACATCCATGCCAGCATCTGCAGCTTTGATATTTGTAATGTGGGCCATTCTCACTGGGGTTAGATGATATCTCAGGGTGGTTTCCATTTACATTTCTCTGATAATTAGGGACAATGAGCATGTTTTATGTTTTTTAGCCATTTGTTTGCTTTAGAGAACGTTCTATTCATCTCTCTTGCCCAGTAATATAAGGGATTGTTGGCTCTTTTTTTGTTGATTAATTTGAGTTCTCTGTAGCTTAGTTATCAAGCTTTTGTCCAATTCATAATATGCAAATATTTTTTCCCATTGTGTAGGTTGTCTACTTGGTTATTGTCTCCTTAGCTGTACAGATGCTATTCAGTTTAATTAAGTCCCATTTGTTTATTTTTTGTTGTTGTAATTGCCATGGCAGTCTTCTTCATAAAATCTTTCCCTGGGCTGATGACTTTAAGTGTTTCCCCACACTTTTTTTGAGGATTTTTATTGTTTTGTGCCTTAGATTTAGATCTTTTATCCATCTTGAATCAATTTTTGTGAGTGGAGAAATGTGCGAGTCCAATTTCAGTCTTTTATTGAAGAGGTTATCCAGTTCTCCCAGCACCATTTAGTGAATAAGTGTTCTTTCTCCCAGTGTACGTTCCCATTTGGTTCATCAAAGATCAGGTGGCTGCAAGATGTTTCTTCTCCTGGTTTTCTGATCTGGTCCAGATGTCTATGTCTCTACTTTGTATCAGGCTATTTTTTTGTGAGCTTGCTTGTGTCCAGAGAATAAGGACTAAAAAGGTCCTGGTTAGGCTTAAAGAAGGGAGGGGGTCAGTTTCTGAGCCAGCTCAGGCCTAGAAAAATGGAGGGTTGCCGCGACCCTTCGGGCTCCTATGGCCCTGGTCTCGGTTAGCACAAGAAGGAACCAGGCGAGAGGGTGATTAGAAGTACAAGCTTGTGGAAGGTGGGCTAGCCCTTACTTTATGGGTAGCCCCAAGTAACCTCTGCACCAGCCTTTTATTGAGCTAGAACAATGAATGCAGGTGAGGGAAGTAATTAACAATGACTACGTGCTGAGGGCACGAGCTCTTCTTCCACAAGGAACTCCTGTGGAGGAATGGCCCGAGGTCCATGCCTCAGCTGCAGAACAACTTGCTTGGATGTCATCTGGCTTTTGGCGTCTCCAACAGGGGGTCTCTATACAGTCCTGAGAAGAGAAACCATATATAAGCCAACGAGGGAGGCTCGGCAATCGACTAGGGTGCCAGCCACGTACACCTGGGGTGGCAGGTTCGAATCCCCAGCTTGGCCGCCAAACAACAATGATGGCTGCAGCCAGGAAGTGGCCGGGTGTCGTGGCAGCGCCTATGGTCCCAGCTACTTGGGAGGTGGAGGCAGGAGACTCACTTGAGCCCAGGAGTTGGAGGTTGCTATGAGCTGTGATGCCATGGCACTCTACCCAGGGGGACAGCTTGAGGCTCCATCTCAAAAAAACAGAGCCATCGATGAGGCGACTGCAGATACAGTCATACACACAACATTTATTGCAAAGTGGAAGCTTGTTCCAGAGGTAGAGACAGGTCATTCTCCCCCCAGTAGAGAAGACACTCGAGTTTCACCAACAATGTCTCCTATACACTCACTAGTTTCTCCAGCTTTTCTGCTGGCAGGATTGGTTGCCATTTCCCACCTTTGGGATAACTGGAGTTGGAACTACATAACAGGCTAAAAACAAGGTTAGGTTATATAACATTTTCTTTATGAAGTATTCCACTCCTGGGATTCTTCATGAAAACTACTTGAAAGCTATGCTAATTAGATGGCAACGAGCCCCTGGTCAGTTAAAGATCACTAGGAGATCCTTACTGTGTGTGTTCCCACCAGGGAACGGTTCCTATTCGCCATTTGGTTCCTACCTAAAATTTGGTTCCCACTCTGTCTTTAGCCAATTCCTTCCCACCTGTTTACCCTCCCCAACACCTAACAGTACTCTTAAACCTATTTATTTATTTATTTATTTTTTGAGACAGAGCCTCATGCTATCCCCCTGGGTAGAGTGCTGTGGCATCACAGCTCACAGTAACCTCCAACTCCTGGGCTCACGCAAGTCTCCTGCCTCAGCTGGGAGCACAGGCCCCCACCACAACGCCCGGCCACTTCCTGGCTGCAGCCATCATTGTTGTTTGGCGGGCCAAGCCGGGGATTCGAAGCGCCACCCCAGGTGTACGTGGCTGGCGCCCTAGCCGATTGAGCCACAGGCACCGAGCCAAACCTATTTATTTTAATAGCTGTAGATGCCTTATTGTATTTGAGCTGCCTATATACTGTAGTATACAAATATTATAATCATTGTAATTTACTCTAAGCTTTTTAAGATTACATTGAAAGACATAGGAGAAAATAATATTTATCTGGAAAATGTGCATCCTGGAAATTTCAGCATCATTAAATGAGATGAGTAGCCATGAAGACCAAAGACATAGAACTATTAAATAACCATTAAAATAAAAACTAAAAAATTAAATGAAAAAGGTAATGCATGGTGAATGACTAACAATACTTAGATTTGTGTAACTTCATGGGAAAGAATGATACATATTATCCTTCTTCTTCTCTTTCAAAAGAGAGGAAAAAGTTTGAGAAAATAAACAAATATCTTAAAGTTATAAGAGTTTACCAAACAAAATTTTGGTGATAACTGTTTTGCTTTGTGAGCCTTACATGCCAAGTCATATAATGTTATTTGTCTCATGACAGTCAATATACTTAAACGTTGCTTAGTTCAGATAATGCTTTTAACCTGTGAAAGAATAATCTCATGTGTCTTCCTTTATTTCACTGACTACATTCCTATTTCCAGGGCCTCAGAAGCCCGAAGAATCGAATGGACACATTCTTGCTCTTGCCACTCCTATGCCCCTATTTCAGCTTATAAATTTTCTAGCCAATCTGCAAACCCTTGCCAGAGAATTTTCCCAGTATCTGCTCTCCATCCCACAGCTTTTTTCGCTATTGCCTGGTGGATTCTAATTGTTCTCTGCCGTGACAGCTGCTGCTCTAGTCCCCTGGTAAGGTACTGTCTATCTCTAATACCTAAAAAGGTGTATCCTTAACCCACAGCTACTGTGTGTATGGATTTAAGTAAAGATTTGTGTTTACTCAGTGGTATTTCTGCTCAGAGTAGCAGAGGTCATGATTCTAAATTGATATTCTATCTCAGAATCCTATCTGATGCTCTTAGCTATAGGGCATTTCTCAAGGAGGATGAGGTAGTATATACTTCTGTAGTTTGGGGGGATGTGAAGGAAAGTTATCTAGAAAGGAATTTGGAGGAAAAGAATCTTTATTCTCATAACAGTCTGCACATTAGGGGAGGCAGACTTGAGGGTAAAAGGCAGGTGTGAGTACCAGAGAACAAAGGGAAAGTTCAGGTTTCATAGCAAAATTTCCCACACGAGTTTTCTAATTACCTCCATTAATGCAAATGAGGGATTGAAACTTACTTAGCTTTGATTGGCCAATACAGCCTGATTGACTGAGGCAGGTGAGCTCTGATAGGTTGGTTTAGGTGAGTTCTACTAGTCTTAAAAATATTAATAAAAAGGTGTAGTTGGGGGGGGGCTCAGAGTGTGTGCGTGACTCCTTGGTAACAAATGACCACTGATTTTAAATAATTTTAAATCAGGACAGGTTAACTATTCGGGATCCATTTTGAAGGATTTGCTCTTTCCTTCACATTTCCTGCCTCTCAATCAAAATCTCTTGCTGGAGGAAACTGACGAACTGGTTGGGTACCTACTCTGAACTCATCTGGTGCCAAGCAGGGATCCTAGAGGCAGAACAGTGATCAGGTGAACAATTAGAGCCATTTATTAATACATTTGATAGACACTCAAGTATATGTACCTGTTAAGTTTGAATCAAAGTCTCCTGGGTCAAGTTTTTACAGGAGCAAATTTGAAGTCCCAGGTTTTGGGTCAGTGTGATCTGGTTGGGGGTCTCTTGCAGGCATGTGTTAAAACAGGCTCGAATAACTTTAAAGAGGAGCCAAATGCTTAGCTCAAGTATGAAGGGGATCATTAAGATTTGTAGGACAGAACACAGAAGGGATCTTTGGCCAAGGGAAAGAAAGCTAAAAATATCTGGAAATTGAAGATTTTACCCAGTAAGTCCAGGCGGGAGGCTTTCCAAAGTGTCCTTTTCAGAAATGTGATTAGCTCTAGGATTGTAAATGTTCCTAATTTGACGTGACTGGAAGTATTTACTCAGGGGCAGCAGGAAGTGTTAGTAACAGCACAAACCCCACCCCACCCGCCGCGCAGTGAGGAGCTAGTCTAAAACCACGGCCCCTAATTCCTAGGCATAGACCAGTACCAGTCTGTGGCCTGTTAGGAACTGGGCCACGCAGTAGGTGAGCGGCAAAGCTTTATCTGTATTTATAGTCACTCCCTGTCGTTCACATCCCCACCTGAGCTCAGGCTCCTGACAGATCAGGGCAGCACTAGATTCCCAAAGGGCCACTAATGTATGCTAAGGATCTAGGTTGCAGGCTCCTCCTGAGAATTTTCTGTCTGATGATTTGAGGTGGAGTTGAGGTGGTGTTGCCGGCACTGGCTACATATACGGATTATCATTAGCAGAGAAGTTTGTCTGCACAGAGACAGTAATAAATCAACTGCTTCCAGACTCGATAAAACCCTATCAGCAAGTGGTAAGTGTCAATTAAGCTGCAGCTGGTGGCAGGCTTTATAACGGCAGGTGAGTTGATGTACTTCAATTGTACAGCTACCTGGTGACAGGCTTTAAGTCAGAATCTGACATTTATTTGAGTCCACATGTGGCCCATTCATTATTTTATTGACTACTTTTATCCAAACCTCCTTTCCACAAGGCAGATGCATCTCAGTCACAGTTTTGGTAAGACCACAGCTAATCCTAGCAAAAATAAGTGAACCACAGATGTCACTGGAGAGCTTCCTTGAAAAGGGTGAAAGACCCAGTGACAGGATAGCAGCAGACTCTAAGACTGGTAACCAAATGAAAGCTGCATTTGAAAGAAAATACCAGGAGACCTACTTGAATTAATGGGTTCATTGCAATAGGTGATTCACATTTTCCAAACCTACTTTATATACTATGCAGTGACCAGCCACCCAATAAAGCCGGAAAACCTTCAAAACTGTTTAACACATATGCAGGCCAAGGGTCTCCCCATTAAAAGACAATTCTTTGGAGTTTTGCAAAAGAAAAAAAAAGTGAACATGATGAGCATGAGTTATTATTGAAGACTGTCAGGACATCAAATGTGTCCACACTGAAAGGATTGCTCTCAGAGACTAACTGCATTGCTAAAGCTAAGAAGCCCTTTACTGTTGGTGTAGGTTGATCCTGCTGATGCCAAGGACATTTGATCTTTAAGAAGAGGCCACAGTTCAAAAGGTGGCACATGTTCCTCTTTCGCCTACTACTGTAACTAGAAGAATTAGTGAAATAGCAGAGGATATTGAAACACAATCGAGAGGATTAATGAGTCATCCTTGTACAAAATCCAGGTTGAGAAGCCTACTGATGGATAACAAGGTAACCATGCTTGGTTTTGCGTGAGATATTTTCAGGAGGATGTGCATGAGGATATGTTATATGAACTTTTGTTGCCTATCAACACCAAGTCTTTGCATGATTGCATGTCAGGAAACTGAGATGCATTTTGTGTCGATATAAGTACAGAGCAGCTGCCATGACTAGGCAGCTTTCTAGTTTCACCAGTCAGATAAAGGAGGTCCTTTCTGAATGTGAATCTACACGCAATGTCATCCCTAGAGAAATGCTGCTTAGCTGAAAAAATATCACCTGAACTAAACAACATTATGCAGGACATGATTAAAATTACCAGCCACATTAACAGGTTGCCTTCAGCTCCTGTCTGTCCACACAGCCCTGTGAGGAGATGGACGCAGAGCACCCACGTCTTCTCTTGTACACAGAAGTGAGATGGCTTTCTACAGGTAGACCTCTGACCAGAGTCCATGAGTCATGAGAGCCACTCTGGAGATGTCTTTTAGAAAAACAGTCACCACTGGAAGCACATTTCAGTGACACAGAATGGGTCGCAAAACGTGCTTACTTATGTGGCATATTCAACCTGCTCAAGGAACTCGATCTGTCTTGTTGGGGGAATAAGGATGCTATTTAAGCTGGCAAAGCCAAACTGGACGAGTGAATTCTGGGGTTTTTGACAAGGTTCAAACACTAGCAGAGACTTTGAAAGGGACTGAGGCAGAGCCAGACTTGTTCTCCCAGCTGATACCTCATCACCTATCTTGGCTTTAAAAAGTTGTAGCATTACTTCCCAACCACAGAGACCCCCACACTGGGAATGAACATCTATGCAGCCTACCTGGGAATGAGTTAGGTGAATCAACTTTGTCCCTGCGAGAAGACCAGCTGCTTGAGATGGCAAGTCACGGTGACTGTAAAAGTATGTTTGAGACAACTTCAACTGTCTGAATATTCTGGATGAAAGTCAAAGTGCCGTGTACTGAGACTGCCACAAAAACATTGGAAAAAAAAAAAAAAGCCTGCTCCCATTTCCAACATCGTGTCTTTCTAAATCAGGCTTTTCCTTTTGAAACACTCACAGAAAAGGCCTATTTCATCTTATTGTGAGAACACACAGAAAATGAAAAACATGTATGTTCAAGGTAAAAACGACTCTAAACCATCCAGATGTGTAACACCACTCACTAAGTAGAATTGGGCCAGTCTTCCCCGAAGGCTCTGTGTATCCATCCCCAAATATATCCAACTTTCCTTTTCAGAAGTAACCATAATGCTGGATTTTGAGCTATTTCCTTGCTATTCTTTATGGTTTCGTTTCCTCTGTTTTGTAACTCTCTTATTTCATTTGTTCAAATTTATCTGAGACTTAGCTGTCTAAGTCTGTCTTAATCTGTCTAAGTCTCAGATAAATGTGCAAAGAAATAAGAGAGAGACAAATGTGTGTCTCTCTATGTGCAAAGTTTCTTATTTCTAATTGCTGAATAGTTTCATAATGTATTAAAATGCCACACACAGTTTAGCTATAAATTCTACCATAGAGTGATAAATAGATGGAGACATACTTATATAGATAAATCAATAATATATATACAGATATAGATACATAGACATATCCTTTCATTTGGGGGTTTGTAGTTGGTTGGAAAAAAGTTAAACAGCTCCTCTGTTATTTCTTTCTAACAAATAAAGAAGGTAGATGACATCATCTTATATTCAGGAAAATACGTTGATAATGGAAATTCTAATGTATAAACTAAGGGCTCAGAGATGAATCGTTATACAAGAGATACTATTGTTTAGACGTCCTTGGTTTGGAATCACTTATGATAAATCAACTTAATACCTGTGAATTTATTCAGCATGGTGCTTGGAAAAATTTTACATGACAGGTGTAAATATCTGATCATGAAATAAACATATTTCATAACCTAAAGTGTGTCTTCCTGTACAATACATGCTATCATCATTTAGAAACTGCAACTTGATCTTAGCAATCAACATATGTCTAATACAGGAATTATCTGGGGAACTGTGTGAATTATCCTGCATCAATCACTCTTTATTTCTCTTGGACTTCAATCTTGCTTGCATCCTAGAAATTATTAAATAAATCTGTCATTTTTTAGAAACTCTATGTATATATGCCACATTACTGACTTTCATGTCAGCTTAAAAGCAGACACTTATACTGGTTTTGCACATATATCTCCCAGCACTGTGAGTTAGAGGACAATCAATGGCTCACTCTGACAACCTCCACTGCTAAAGAGAGGATTGTACCAAAATACACAAACAGAGAAAAGAATGATGCTGGTAAGACTGGATATCCACATGTAAAACCATGAAATTGGACCCTTATCTTATACCATACACAAAAGTCAGCTCAGAATGGATGAAAGACTTACATGAAAATCTTGAAACTATAAATGTCCTAGAAGAAAACATGGATTTCGCAACAATGTGTTGTGTGTGAATGAAAAGCAAAAGAAAAAGTTTCTTCACAGCAAAGGAAAAAAACTTAAACAAAGTATAAAAGCAACCTAGAGAATGGGAGAAAAAATATATAAGTTATATATCTGATAAGGAGCTAATATGAAAATTATCTAAGGAACTTTCACAACTCAGTAACAGAAAAAGAAAAATAACCCAATTTCAGAAATGAGCAAAGGACTGGAACAGAGAATAGTGTTCTAACAAGATGGAATAGGAGAGAGCTACCTGACCTTTCATTTACGTCAGAACACGTTGAGCAGACGACCAACTATACAGGAGGAAGCAGGTCCTCACCAGAAACCTGATCTGCCTGCACCCTGAGCTTGGACTTTATAACCTCCACAACTATGAGAATTATGTTTCTATTGTTTATTAGTGGCCTAGTTTATGATGTTCTGTTACAGCAACTCAAACAGACTAAGGTAGCCACTAAGAATTCCTGCTAGACTGAAGTGAGTTTTGAAATAGAACATAGGAATAAGATTTTATATAATAATTTCTCTGTTGAAAAGATGTTAATTTTTCAACATTATTCAAAATATTAAGGGGAATTAGGCTAGTGCTAAAGAGATCACACAATTAACCTACAGCATCTGTAAAACATAGTCTAATGGTTGGGTGATTTATTTAACAAAATGAGGTTTATTTGGCTCATGGTTCTGTAGGCTGTATGAGAAGCTTGGAGCCAGCATCCACTTGTGGTGAGAGCCTCGAGATGCTTCCATTCATGACGGAAGGGGAAGGGTCACTGGCATGTGCAGAGATCTCTAGTGTTAAAGAGAAGGCACTTACAGTTTTGGATAATTTATATGTGTGAAATTATTTCGGTGAGAAAAGAAATCGATGTTAACTAATTATTTAAATTAGAGAGATAAAAATTACTTTATTAATAGGTCTTAGAAAGCACTGTCAAATTATTGCTTTGAAACCTTTATGATACTTAATAGTGCATTTATACGCAATGCCTCGATTGTTTTCTTATTATACTATAATGCTTTACAGATGCTGTAGGTTAATGGTGGCAATGTTTCAACTTAAAGACTCTAATTAATGTGACCCTTTGATTTCTTAGAGGGAAAAGGTGATCCTGGATACATAAATGAAATCCTATGACTAGTTTTGTAATTGACAGGCAAAATTCATAACAATGAAATGATCATAAGCTCTGAATTGAATATGAATGAGTGAAAAATATAATTTTTAATATAGCAAGTATCTTGGTCCATTTGTTTTGCTATAAAGGAATACTTGAGGTTGGGTATTTTATTTAACAGAATGAGGTTTATTTGGCTTATGTGTCTGTCGGCTGTATGAGAAGCTTGGCACTAGCATCAGCTTCTGGTGAGAGCCTCAGGACGCTTCCATTCATGATGAGAGGGGAAGGGGCACTGGCATGTGTAGAGATCACACGAGACAAAGCAAGAGAGAGGAGACAGGGAGGCGCTAAGATCTTTTTAGCATCCATTTCCCAGGGGAACTCTCCAGGAACTACTAGAGCAGAGAACTCATTACTAGACGACACCAGGCCATTTCTGAGGAATCCTATCCATGAGCCAAACACCTCCCACTGAACCCCACCTGCAACATTGGGGATCAAACTTCAACATGAGATATTGAGGGTAAAATATCTCAACTATAGCAGAATGAGAGAGGATGGGAATACTGGTGTAGGGATTATTGAATCTATTGGATGACAAAAGTTATATTTTAATTGAATTTAGGAGAAAGCAAGAATATCAAAATGGGTAATATCTTTAAGAATTCTTCACAGAATATGGAGAAAAATAAAAATAATCTCAGTTGAATGATATGCCATTCAAAAAAATTTCTAAAAAGTAAAACAAAGAGAATGCATCAGTTCTGCAATTTTTTAAACTTGAGTGGTGAGTGGTTGCTTGGTGCTGCTCCCTATGCATATATATCAGATGAAAGTTTAAACATTTCTATTTCTATGTCTTAAACATTCGGAAAATCAGGAGCTTCCTGAAAAATAAATGCAATTTTAATAAATGCTGGAAAGGAAGACATCAATGATAGATTTCATGTTGATAATGCCTCCACTTAAAATCATTTCTGTCTCTCCTACAGAGCTGGGAGATATTTCTAAAGACTTTCTTTGCTTGTTGTTGTTGTTGTTGCTGTTGGCAAAATCAAAGCAGAGACATGTTTCTTTTTCTGACTTGCATCTACATCTATGTTTACCTTAGAAAGATCTACTAAAAAGCCCGGGGAACAAAATGAAGGCTTCATTGCAATGATAAAATAAGGTAATAATTCACAATACTACTTTAGAACATTCATAGTTCAGGCACATTGTGAAAGCTTTATAGATCAAAGATTGCTTATTACTATTATTTAAAAGTTTTTATAGGTGACAGAGAGTTGATTGGCAAACATTAGTTTTCCACTCCCTATACCAGCACAGTGAGGTCTCCATAACCATAACCCATATTTGGGTATTCAACCAATCAGCAATCAAAAATATTCCAAAAATATTTCAAAACATTTCAAAATTTAAGAATTGAATTTGCTGTGTGCCAAGTACTATACTGAACTCATGCAAATGAAAAGATGTATAAGATTGCATTAATTGTTATAATTAATTTAGAGATGATTTCTGTATAAGAGGATTGCATAACATTTATGCAAATACCATGTCATTTTATATAAGAGACTGGAATATCCATGGATTTTGATATTCATAGGTGGTCCTAAAACCATTCCCCTCCAGATGAAGGATGACTCTATTCTGAATCTCATGAGAAAGACATCCTTTTGTTTAAGTCCTTGCTGGTAAGGAGCAAACAAAAGCACACACTGGGGAAAAGAATTCTTATTTAATACAAGGTGCTGGGAGAACTGGTTAGACCACATGAGAAAAGGCTGAAACTGGACCCCAACTCTGACCACTGACAAAAATTAACTCACAATGGACAATAAACTTAAACCTTAGACATGAATCTATAAAACTGTCGAAGAAAGTGTGAGAAAAATTCGTAACGATATCGGTCTTGAAAAATAATTTATGAAGAAGACCCCAAACGTAATCGAAGCAACAACAAAAATAAATAAATAGGACCTGATCAATTTTAAAGGCTTCTTCACAGTCAAAGACATGATCAACAAAGCAAAGTGAGAATCTTCAGAGTGGGAGAAAATACTGGCATGCTACAAATCTGACAAAGGGCTAATAACCAGAATCTACAAAGAAGCAAAATCAACAGCAACAAAAAAGACTCAACAACCCCATTTAAATATGAGCAAGATACATGAATAGAATCATTTCTCACAAGGACAGATGACTGGCCAAGAAACTCATGAAGAAATCCTGGTCGTCTCTAATTATTAGAGAAGTGCACATCAGAAGCACTTTGAGATACCACCTAATTGCAATGAGAATAGCCCACATCACAAGATCCCAAAGCAACAGACGCTGGTGTGGGTGCAAAGAGAAGGGAACACTCCTGACTGTTGGTGGGGTTGCAAACTAGTAAAGCCTTTATGGAAACAAGTATGAGAATCCTCAATGAACTAAAAATGGGCCTTTCATTTGATCTTGCAATTCCATTAGTAAGTACCTGCACAAAAGAAAAAATGGCATCTTATCACAAGGACATTTGTGCTTAAAATTTTATAGCAGCCCAATTTACAATCTCAAAGGGGCTGAAACTATTATCCAAGGGGCCTTCAACACATGAATGAATTAACAAACTGTAGTATATGTATACCATGGAATATTATTTAGCTGTGAAAAGATGAAGATTTTGTATCCTTTTTTACAATTTGGGTGGCTAGGATGGATTTGGAGAACACGCTCCTAAGTACCACAAGAATGGAAAATTAAGCGTCATGGGTACTCAATACTAACTTAAAACTTGTAGATTAACACCAGTGTACCTACGTGGAGAACAAATAGGTCATATTCCAAAAAGGGGAAAGGAGAGGGGCTGAAGCTAATGGGTTCAAGGTATGGACAAATGGCACACTTCCTGGGAGAAAGTCACAATTGTAATTTATAATTCACCTTACAAATGCAAAAAAAAATGTAAACTAATTGAATGTGTGTTTATATTAGTCCAAAATAAACTTTAAAAAAGAAAAAAATGGGGGCTCTGCACCAAAATTAATATCTGTAACAGCGTAATCTACTTCTCAACATCCTTTCTCAATCTGGTGACATGTCGCTGTATTTGGGACCTATATTTCATAAATTATGACTTAGATTTACGGCATTTTTAATCTAAGGAAAATGAAGTTTCGTAAGGGGAAAGACACACCCAGATAACTGAATTGCATCAGTGAGAACATTAAAAAACAAACAAATAAACAAAATTCACTCTCATCATTTTCTGTATAATTTACTCCTAGCCTGTTTCTCCTGAGTATTTTTTGAGAAATACATGAATTTTAATACATTCTATACAAATAGAGCATGAAAGCAGCATGAGATTTCTCTAGATACTGTCAACACTTAGGAAAATATATTAAATTAGAATAAAGAAACAACAAAAAAAGCAGGAAACAATAGATATTGAGAAAATACTACCAAATAGAAGAAATATTTTAACAAACACACATTAGGGAGATCATCAGCAAAAAATTATTAAAATGAGACATCCAAAATAAAATCTAAAGATAAGCATCTGCCTCTTAAAACAAGGACTAACATCCACTAATTTAAAAGATACATAACCAGAGAATGTCTCTTTTGTCTTTCAAATCAAATAAAGTTCAGTTTCCAAACTTCCCTATCCTCAATTTTCCTGTCTATTGCTTCCTTAGTCCCCTGCCCGCCCTTGTGTGTGTGTTTGTGTGTGGGTCTCCTAGTTGGAGGTGATGCTCTGATGTGTTTTATTCTTTGATTCCTGGTATTGTTTGAATGTATTCCCCAATGTTCATTTGTTGTAAATTTAATCTCCAGTAAAACAAGAGTTGAGAGGTGGGACTTTTAAGAGGTGATCAGATCATAAAGGCTGTGTCCTCATGAAAAGATCTGTGCTCTTATTGCAAAAGTGATTTCCTTAGAAAAGGGTGAGTTTGACACCCTCCCCCTCGCTCTCTCAGCCTCTCTGGCCCTTCTACTCTTGCCGCTATGGGATGACACAGAAAGAAGACCCTCACCAGACGTCAGCGCCTTCTTCCTGGACTTCCCAGCCTCCACAACAGTGAGAAACAAATTTCCTTTCTTTATGGATTACCCAACCTGTGGTATGCTGTTAGAGCAACACAGAAGGAGCTAAGGTTTTCTTGTCTGACACTACCTTGTCAATTTTGAAAGTATTTATTAATACACAGTAACATTACTGAGTTCTGATCTGGGAATTTAAATGTCTCTGCAGTAAAATAGAACTCCACAGGCCACTGTTATCCTGCTGCCTCCAGTTAACACTGCTTAGGATGTGCAGGAAAATGTGCTGTCAGGATTCCTGCTTGGTCCTATTATTTCCAAGGCATCCTGAGACATCTTAATGATGAACTATGATCATTTCACACAAATTCAGTTTGCATTATTTATTAGATTTTGCAGAATATTTTATGCAAAACTGATGGGTGATTATCACTAACGTTACAACTGAGAGTATTTTCATTTAAAGTGTCTGCTCCCTTATCTCTAGGTAGAGTTACATTTTCATAGTGTTTTATAATCTTTAAGAAAATAACAACTTCCTCATGAAATAAAATGATGGCTCTTGCATTTGAGAAGAAAATCAGGACAACAGTTTTGATCCTTATAACATGAAAGTGCAGAAAATGCAAATTATAATTTTTTGATATGGAAGATGATAATAATTGCTCTTCCTACACCAAACAATGTGTTTAAATATGCTAAGAGACTCTCTTGAAAAGTAAGAATAAATTGATTAATGCTTGCAAAAAGACTTGATCAATAATAAAAAATGTATTGCGTTAATAAATGTTGTAAGCATACATTTGACAAAGAAAACCTGACATAAATTTGTTTAAAATCTATTGAATATTCCACTTAGAATATACAGACCCAAGTAATGTGTGCTGATACATTGAAAATTTTATACTGCAATGATCATGAGCAGAAATAATTGCTAAGACAAAGGACAATTTTCAAATACACAAAATTGCACATATATTATTTTGCTCTTTATAGAGAATATCTAGATTGTTCACAGAGAAAACCTATTATAACTTATAGGTCCTCACAGAAAAAAAACAGAGCATAGTTATTCATTATTCTAATTAAAATTTTTATCTGAAAAGTATAGCACTATCATGTCTAATATAAAGGTGAAGTTTCTAGCCTCTCATACTGAAGATATTTTATTATACTTCTAGCAATAGTAGTTCTTTTAGTTTTTATTTATTTTTATAATTCTAACAATAGTAGTTCTTTTAGTTTTTATTCTTTTAAAAATGTTATTTAGAGACAGAGTCTTGCTGTGTTGTCCAGGCTTGGAGTGAGGCAATGTGATCATAACTCATTGTAACCTCAAATTACTGGGACAAGAAACTCCCTCATGCAGTCTCTCTAGTAGTTGGGATTATAGGAATACACAGCCATGTTTAGCTAACTTAAAAAAAAAAATGATAGAGACTGAGTCTCATTACATTGCCAAGGCTGGTCTTGAACTTGTGGCCTCTTGGGATCGCCTCACCTTGCTACACAAAGTTCTGGGATTACCAGTGTGAGTCACTGTCCTGACCTCACTGCACTGAGAGTTCTAAAGCCAGCAAGGAGAAGAGAAAGAGTTTAAATGTTTTAAGTCCTGTTTGTATTCATGAACTGACAACCACAGCCATGCCAAAGGTTTAATGAAATTTGAGAGAGTTGGATACAAAGATAAGAGAAACACAGAAAAAGCAAACAACTTTTGAAAAAAAAAAATAGTACTTTTGTTGGGATAATTTAAATTCTACAAAGGTAACAAGTTAAATTACAATTTAATTGCAATTCATTATAAGTTCTTTTTCTTTTTACTATTATTTCAAAATATTACAGGGGTATGAATGTTTTTGGTCACATGGATCACTTTTATTATAATTGAGTCAGGATTATACATGTACCCAGATAGTGTTCACCACACCTATTGGTACATACTGTCCACACACTCCTCCCGTCTCCTGTGTGACTTCCACCGAGTTTCACTGCCCTCTGTGCACATGTGTGCCCATCAGACAGTTCCAATTTAATACCAAGCACATGTGGTGTTTGTTTTTCCATTCTTTAGATACTTCACTTAAGGATAATGTTCTCTAGTTTCATACAGAGAGTTGCAAAAGACCCTAATTCATTCTTTTTCATCGGCTGCATCACTGCATGGTATACATATGAGGTCTGACAATTAAGTTTGAGAACTCATTTTAGAAAAATTGTTACATATCCCATTGCTGAATGTCACCACAGTCACCTTCAAAAGACTTCCCTTGGGAAGCTGAGCAACAAAGCCTTGTCTGCTGTACCTTTCAATGCCATTTTGGAACTCTTTTCCTGCAACGGCCATCAGAGCTGTCTTCATATGTCCTGAATGGCATCAAAAAATCTCTCCCTTTCAGTATATCCTGTATCTTTGTACAGAGACAGAAGTAAAAAAAAAAAGGGGGGGGGCCCAAATATCTCACCATTTACAAAAATGAATTTAAAATGTATAAAAGGCTTAAATCTAAGGCACGAAAACATAAGAACTAATTACAATAGTCCTTCAATTAATGTACACATAGATCTCATTTTTATTTCTATAAGTTAGAGTCTTTAACATCTAATTAGACACCTAACGGTGGGTATATTTCTTGCCAGATTATTTTCCAAATGTGCTACAGCTATTAACCCCTTGCCCAAGAGAATAATAAAATTCTTCTCTTTGTAAACTCTTCCAACCACTTGCATAGAGCTTCTGTGAAAGTTCAATGTCCTAGACCAAGTTATTTACTGGAAATAGTTAATCATGCTATTTAAAGCTCATAAATCACTTTTCAACTAGATTTACTTCATCCATCACATGGGAAAGCTGTATATCAAAATCACCCATTATTTCCTGGTTTTATAACCTTATCTTCCTGGTTGGAGACTTTTGCTTTATGCACTATAATCTTTGGTTCATTAAGATTTATGGTTGATTTCCTTTCCTCAGGGTTTGGCTGTTTGGTTAGTAACAACTCTCCTGGGATTTTCTATAATCGCTGCTATCCTTTCAGACCACTTTACTGCATAATTATTTTGCCCATGCCACACATTTATTTGCATTCACCTGAAACATGTTTAGCCACCTCATGCCTTTTCCACTCTGTTCTACCTTTTCTTCATGTTGAAAAATGTATAGCTGAATTCTTATCTGTAACCCAATTATAAGGATTTGTCATTTGGCAGGCCAGTTCAAGCTAACTTTCATAGTGAACGTCATTTCTTTCCTTTCATGGTATAAGGATTGGTTAAATTCCCTTTTGGCTTGAACTCCACCATCTAGGCCAGCAAAGCAGTCAATACCCCGTGCTACATTACCACTAAGTGTGATATTTGTCATTACAATGCTTAGCCCAGCTTTTTCTGCCATGCAATGATCAGAACTAGCTATACAATATCTGCATACTCCAGTTGTTTTCTGATGATAAAATCTCATATCCTTTATCATGTAAATGGTCATCTTCTCAGTGTTTTATCTAAAATGTATCTTTCCCTGCCCATTTCCTTGCCCTTTTACTTCTCACCTTGAATTCCTTCTATTTGCCAAAACTTTTAGCTTAAAACTTTTTAAAAAAATATCACCTCCACCTAATTTCTCTAAGTGATGTCTCAATATTTTCTAAACAAAGATACATACAGACCGGTGTCCATTCAAGGGCAAACATGGCCTTTCACAATTGACTTAATTTAAGAGCAGGAGCTGGACTGAGGGTAACCTCTGCAGTTTCCATTATTCAGGTACACAATCCTCTCCCTATTTCAAAATTGTCACCTATAGAATTCCGTTTATTCCTATACATCCATGGGGACAATTTGAATATTGACCTTATCTGCTTGTCCATGTCTATTTCCATCAAAACTCTTGAAGACATCAGAATCCATTATGTGATCAATCTAATGTCTTCTTGACCTCACACCTTTTGCTCACATATTTCTGTGGTTATGCCTTAGTCTACAGCTACCTTCAGAAGACTTCAGAAATATATTAGCTCAGACAAAATATACATAAAACACCTCTGAGGCCAAAGGGTATTGTTGGGACTGTGACAAACGATGAAAGTCAAGATAATAAAATAAAACCTCAGTGAGGTTCTAATCAGTTTAATGCCCTGGTTCCCAGGTTCCCACTACCCACACACTGTTCCTAGACTCTCCTGTCCACCTTAGTCCCTTTGGTCCATCTTTAAAAGCTTCCCATTACAGCATGTAGAAATCCTCGTTCTTGCTTTCTTCATCCTAAACGATTTGAACACTTCAGTGCCACTAGAACAAAAATATCTGCCTCTTTTTTATATTTTAACTTGAAGAACAGAATGTTTCATACTGATCATGCTTTAAGTTGAACCGCACACAACTCAAATAACTGCACCCCACCCTTCCAAGTTCGGGAGTGAGGAAAAAAATCCCATAACACTCTCCCACAAAATCAAACATAACTTTTAGCCTGGGGTGGTCCTACCTTTCTTTTTTTCTGTCACACATTGGAAGAATAAGAATGGTCTTGGGCCACACACTAAATACACAAATATAAACAAAGGCTGATTATTAAAGAAAAAATAAAGTCTGAGTATGCGTTTCATAATATCCGACAGTACAGATAAGCAAAAACGTCCTCAAAATTCAACGTACAGGCTGTACACTCTGGATCTAGGCCATCCAAATCTAATGCATAGGCATTATTTTTGTTTATCTGGAACACAGTCTCCCTATAATTGTAAAGTTGTGGCCTCCTTCAATAATCTCCCTTTCTGCCAACGTTATCAACTTCCTTTCTGTGAGATAATTCCCA
Organism: Galagoides demidoff; assembly: GCA_963574575.1. Taxonomy (NCBI): domain Eukaryota; kingdom Metazoa; phylum Chordata; class Mammalia; order Primates; family Galagidae; genus Galagoides; species Galagoides demidoff. The sequence goes on from CAUYQV010017810.1 coordinate 21,157, forward strand.
ATCACCTTTCCAGTCTTTTCTCCAAACTTGTCTAGTAAAGGCCTTCTCAGTAATGGCATAGCCATTCATATTCTTGCCCAATATCAGAACCTAGGAATCATATAAAATTACATATATGTGACATGATTCTCAAACATAATGGGATCACTGAGTGAGTCCTGTGAATATTCAGATATGTTGCAGACACAGTCAGGATCTAACTTTTCCGTTGTTAACTGCTTAGAAGATATCACCAGCTTTCTCCTGAAGGACTTCTACTGTCTCCTACTGGATTTCCACATTCGCTATTACCCCGTAATGTGCTATGTGAACAAAACAGAATCAACTCTTAAAAACGTAAATCACAGGCAGCACCTGTGGCTCTAAGGAGTAGGGAGCCGGCCCCATATGCCAGAGGTGGTGGGTTCAAACCCAGCGCCGGCCAAAAACTACAAAAAAAAAAAATGTAAATCACAAAATACCATTCTCATGCTTAAAATTCTCATGCCAATAGCTTCTTATTTCAATTAGAATAACATTTAAATTACTTTCTATCTTCTAAAAGACTCTACATCTCCTAACCACAGTTTCCCTCTATGATGTCATCTCCATGTTTTATTTTATTATTTATATTCCAGCTCAATGATATTTTAATCTCTTGATTATATAAATTTTTCTTTTTCATTTTAATATCTTCACCCTTATTTTTTATTCCTTCTGTAAAACTGTTCTCTTCCTAGTTCATGATATAGGTATTTACTCCCCATGACTTTGGTTTCAGATCAAATATTACCTCAAATCAAATATTAATTTGATTATATCAAATATTAATAAATCCTTTCTAACCATTCCAGCTAAAGCACCCACTATCCTCTTCTCTGGGAGCCATCATATAACAATATTTTATTTTTGTCCATGGCACTTTTAAAACTTAAATTATTTTCATTGTAAAAATATTGTCTGCACCACCTCCTTTAAATATACTCTAGGATGGCAGGGAATTTCCATCTAGGTATTCTCAGAACCTGGAGTGAATTAATGGAAAACTTAAGTATAGAAACCTCAAAGCGTGTTACCCCTTAACAGGGAGCCTATAACGTTTAGGGAAAAAACACTGATAATCAACACTTCAGTTCTTTTTGACTTATTTAGAAGTTGACAAAGAATTCACATCTAGTACCTAGAATATAAGGGAAAGTCTACTCTGGCGTGTCTAGGAAAATTTACATGTTCCTTTGAAAAAGGTTTAACAGAGAACTTTTTTCCAAGAGTATGTGATATTAAGGTGTCACAGTGCAGAATTGTTGAGATTTTCTGGGTACATCTATATTGTTAAAAGAGAGAGAGACGGAGCACTAATTTTTAATGTTTGAACCACTAGTTTACCAATCTACAGATGCCCTCCCACTATTCTTTTTTCATAATAATATTCCCCTTAGAACTTAAGCTTGTAACAATTTTCATAATACTTCTTCATTTGGATTATTTTTTATCAGCAGGAAAAACCAACATAACAAGTTTAAAGCAGAGTGCCATGGCATCACAGCTCACATCAACCTCCAACTCTTGGGTTTAAGCGATTCTCTTGCCTCAGCCTCCCGAGTAGCTGGAACTACAGGCACCTGCCACAATACCTGCAATTTTTGTTGCATTTGCCACTGCTGTTTTAGCTGGCCAGGGCTGGGTTCAAACCCGCCACCCTTGGTATATGGGGCTGGCACCCTACCCACTGAACCATAGGCACTGCCCTACAGCAGAACTTATTAAAAAATTGCACTCCTGTGTAAAGAGGTTTGTTAGTGTGCCCAGAGATGAGACCAGGAGAGATTCAGGCCAAGTTTAATGAAAGGAATCAGAGACTCACCTGGACAAAATGGTGGCTGTAATGAGGATGATTGGAAGCTTTTTATTTTTTTTTAATGCTAGGCATAGGGAGAAGAAGATCCCACAGGTTGCTGAAAGGTTTTGGTGGGCTAGAGGTTTTCTGTATAACTCTTGGGAGTTTCTGTTTAACTCTTGGGTCAGGTACGCCTTTTGCTCCAGAGGAGGTGAAGTGGGAAGGGTTTAGGCCCCTCACATTGTGTTATCTCCAGTTTCTCACGCTTTGTTCACTTTTTAACACAGTACAATCTGTTTTTCATTTTTCTACCCTAGACAAGTGCATACGGCATAACTACCAATGTCACTAAATTCCAGTGAAGAATATTGTATTCCCATTGTTCTGTAAGTTCCAGCAGTTTCCATCATAGATAGATTGCTTCTCTGTGTCTGTGGGCTTTCTTAGGAGTTCAGTGAACATTTCACGGCACTCTCCTGTTCTGGATGCTTCTTTACAAAAATTTATACATTTGTAGAAATTTTCATCATTTCCTTTTGCACTTTTAAAAAATTGTAATGTTCCCTTTTAATCTCTTTTTGTGATTTTAATTTATACTTTATGTACTCCATTCCAGATACATATCTAAAATCCCTGCCTGAATATCTGTCTGCTCTGCAGGTCAATTTGGATGTTTAAAAGAATCACAAATTTAATTCTAACTCAACTTTTGTTTCAACTTCCCATATCTAAACTGTTCTTGTGCCCAAGCAAATGGGACTTCTATCTACTTGGTTATTAAGAGGAAAAAAAGAAAACTATCCTTGGAACATACTTTATGTATAAATTTCTCTACTTTAAATCTAAGCCTTGCCAATATTACATCATTACTACAGGGATCTCTTCTACTTTCCTCTATCTCCATTGTCAAGTTTTAGTCCATCCCACCATAATCTTTTACCTTGGGGATAAATGCTACAACAACTGTGAATACAGGTGACTGGGCCAAAGGTGGAATTGTGGTTCAAAAGCAAGCCATGTAACTTACCAAAATATATGGCATAATTGAACACAAAAGTTAAGTTGAGAAAGTTATATTCTTGGGCTCACAACTTTAAACTGGAAAACATAAATTTAAATTTTACATTTAAAAACAGTAACTGGAAATAAAATAATAAACAAAAAAAAATTTCAACCATGCAAGTGCTAAAGTCAATCCCACGTGAGACCAAGGAAGAGACATAAGATCACAGACACTGTGAATAAACAGATGCAATATAGGCATGGCTCGGTATCTGTGGGGAACTGGTTTCGGAACTCCATGCATACGGAGATGGGTTAAGTCCCATGTAAAACGGCATTGTATTTACATATAACCTACACACATCCTTCTGTATAATTTAAATCATCTCTAGATTTCTTTTTTTTTTTAATCTGGATACACCTCGTATTAAAATTGGAGAAAATATATTATTATAAAAGGGAAATTACAAACATATTTCACTTATGAATGAGGATTCAATACGATAAACAATATATTAACATGTTGAATTAAAAATTAATGTTTAAGTAATGTACTTTGGCCAAAATTAAATACAATTTATATGAGAATTAGTCACTATTTTCTTT
>CAUYQV010017812.1:0-17100 GCA_963574575.1 Galagoides demidoff
GGCGCCTGTGGTCCCAGCTACTTGGGAGGCTGAGGCAGGAGACTCGCTTGAGCCCAGGAGTTGGAGGTTGCTATGAGCTGTGATGCCACGGCACTCTACCCAGGGGGACAGCTTGAGGCTCTGTCTCAAAAAAAAAAAAAAGAAAAAAATCATCAAAGCAGTTACTTGACCCTGTGGGGAGCACTGCAGGTTGAGAGAGAAAAAACAACCTGATCTCCTATGACTGTTAAACCATGCAGATAACTCATATTCATGAGGAAAGATAGTAGTCACAATAAGCAAATAATAATAATCATGGTTATTTTATCACTCACTGGCTACCAGGTTATCTTACAAAACGTCAGAAAATAAAAGAAAAAGATGGGACCTGCCTACGGTATTCTGACTCATTCTTTAACTACAAATACCATACCTATCTCTCTAAGTCAGTAAATATAGTTTAACCTTTTTGTTGTTGTTTTTCTCTGATGGCTTTTCTCTATGTTTTAGTGTGGGGCCTTGTTTGGGTTGAGCACAGTTTATTTAGCCAATCCCTTGTACTTGAACCCTTATGTTTTTTCCCATTTTTCATGGTGGCAAATATCACTATGATGAATTTCTTCTTGCAAATCTCTGCAGACTTTTGTGATTGTTTCTATAGGATAAATTCCCAGAAGTAGAACTGCTGGGTCAAAGAGTAAAAATGCACATTTTTAAGGCTCTTGATAGTCAGATAAAACTAAAAAATCACCCTCTAGAAAGATCATACCAATTTAAACTCCCACCAAGGCTTCACGGGAGTGTCCCAGCTCCCGCACTCAATGCCAGTACCAAGCATTATCTCGGAGTGATTTAAATTGCCGGGAGAGAGGAGTGATAATGGTTTCTAAACAGCACTGGCTAACACACGGGTGCCGCATATTGGCTTTCAGCTTGATAAATACTTTCTTATAAGGTCATAAATATTGGTGGTACCAAAGGTTAATGTAGTGTGCAGTGCTGTAAAATGCAGCAGGCAACCTGCTAGATCATGATGATGCATTAGCCCCTCTCAGTATGAAGTGTGATGACTTACAAAGTCTGTTTATACGTGGCCACTAACTCAACAAGTGCATAATTGTGTCAGTTGGCACCACCGTTTCTGCAGACCTAATTTATTGAGTGAGCACCTTGCTCTTTGTGGATATGCCAAAAATGAGAGGTAGGAGAAAAGAGAAGATGGGAGATGAAGAGAAATAGTGAATCTGACTGTGCATTTAATCCCTTTTGCAAGCCAGGGTTACTTAAAAGACTTACCTACTGTATTGAAGAAAAAGAGAAACCAAAGCAAATAACCCTTTACCACTCCACTGGCAGAGTTAGAATCCAAAACAAGGTGGGCTCAACAAATAACTGTCCCATTAGAAGCCATGTGCTTTTAGAAATTAGACTTCTAAATTATCTTGTTCGTGTTTGGGGTTTTTGGTGCAGGTGTCTTGCTCCTTTGGCTTTTCCGTGCAGGTGGAAGCAGGTTTCATGGTTCTGAGCTGTTGTTCTTAGATGAGTTAGGATGAAGTTGAACCCTGCTATCGTGGTTAATGAACAGAGAAGAGGTTGTGTGTGCTTTAAGGTGGAAGAGCAGCCTATCCTGGAGAAGACACAGCTGAGCAGGTGACAGCAGCAGCCGGGCTCACGCTTGGCTTTGCTCCTTTGGTGAGAACTCTAATCCCAGGTATGAAGAACGAACTTTAGTAAGCCCATCTCAGCGTTGGCCTGTTGTGCTGCCCGTTTTCGATGACTATAGAAGAACTCACTCTATAAACCAGAAATAAGTGGGGCATGTACATTTTGAGCAATTTATCCCATCAGTTTTCAGTGACTGTTTTAAGAATTATTCTGAAATAAACCAAGGAGTTCTTTACATCATGTTCTCTGCCCCTCTCCTCCCTCCCTTCTCCCCTCTTTCATCTCTCGGTTATTAGTTTTTTCAACAATATTTTAAGTCTGACAATCAATGCTGGGAGCATAGAGGTGAATGAAACCAACTCCATATCCTTGAGGAACTCATCACGGGCTGGTAGCATAGACCAATGCAAAGGGCACACTCAGTCACAGGCACGAGCAGGACACGTAGACGCTAAGCCGTGTGAGACACAGAAGCTTCTCATCTCTAGCCAGTTTCTACTTTCATCCGTGTATCTCTCCCACATCCTGGTGCATCACATGGAGAGGCAATGACCTTGCTCTGTGGCTTGTTTCCCACTCAGCGTAGCCGTGTTCACCTCTCCTGAGTCATGGGCTATGGTACAGATAGTCAGAAAGCAGAGAGGAAATTCCAGGCATAACGGCATGTTCACGCCACATTACTTAGTCAGAAACCCACTTCATTAGGAGTTAAGTTTTCCTGGTTAAGAGCCTACCTCTCTGGGATCTGGAAGGATGTTGAACAAGACCAAGGAAAAGCCATGTTCACCGACCTTACATTTCAGGGGGCCGAACATTCATCAAAGTAATTGCTAGTCTGATGTGAGAGAAACAGACAGGGGAGTGCTGGGTAATAGTGGGGGGACACTGAAGAGTCTCTGATGAGGAGAATCCAGTCTGACCAACAGGGAGAGGAAGAAGTTCCAGGTCAAGGCCTTCAGTGGGAAAAACATCTTGGAAGTCTTTGCGGAGTAAATCTAGCACCTGACACCTATGACTTAAGTAGCCCCCAATTTGGAAGGTGGTCAGGCTGCTGGGTGCTACAAGGATAGGAATGAGCAAAGTGGTACTCGGAATGAAGTTATAAAGCTGGGGTCTTCCTAATAAGCAGGGAATTTAGATTTAATTCAAAAAGCAAGGGGAACCCAGCAGAGAGTCTTATAGCAGGGAGACCTCCCCCCTCCCCCCGCAACTGGGCTCCTCTAGAGACTATTTTTGTCCTGGGCTGGGGAATTCCCTACAGTGCCAGAGAAAACAAGCAGTCACTGGATTCCCCTGTCCACGAAGGTTAATTTGGCAACTCACGTATCTGCTCGCAGGCCAGGGAGATGGCTCTTACGATACCCAGAGGGGGGGACTTTATGATCTGAGAGCACTTGGGATGTTGGTAGCTGCAGAGCTGTGTTGTCTCACTGAATTTCTCTTCCATTTTTAATGAGGAGCCTGGAGGCACTGTATAAATAAAACGGCCGAATTATTAAATTATCACTCTACAGGGCATCTTATATTAGTCCTAATTAAATGATGTTTTTCATATTAACAAACAGTGCTCAAAAAGTATTCCCATTTTTAATTTCAACCTCATAGAAGGAAGAAGGCTCGGAAATTTCTAGACTGTGTGCCATGCCTCTAGACTCAATGGAGGCCACCAGCCAATAGGTTTTCAGACACTGTCCTAAATTTTCAAATTCGTGCAGACTCAGAAATACATATAGGATATTTTCATCCAAAATTAAATGCTTAGAGCACTTTAGCTTTTCACCGTGGTGGAATTACAGGGACTGCTTTACATCTGTGGGCTGCAGAACAGAACCAGTTCATGGACTGTAAGGAGCCGGCTGCACAGCACCAGGTGAGCAGTGACAGGCAGGGGAATCTTCATCTGTATTTACAGTCACTCCCCATCGCTGAGATTACAGCCTGAGCTCCACCTCCTGTCATATCAGTAGTGGCGTTTGATTCTCATAGGAGTGTGCACCCTCCTATAAGCTGCATGTGCATGGGCTCTAAGATGCCCTCCTTCTGAGAACCTCACGCCTGATGATCTGAGGTGCAGCTGAGGCAGTGATGCTAGTACTGGGGAACAGCTGCAAAGATAAGATGGGACCGGCTAGTTGCAGAACAGCCTCAGGGCTCCCACTCACTCTGCACTGGGGTGAATTGTATAATTTATCGTTTTATATTACAACGTAAGAATAGAAATAAAGTGCATGATAAATACAATGCACTTGAATTATCCTGAAATCATCTCCATACTTGAAAGGCAGTCCATGGAGAAATTGTCTTCCCCAAGACTGGTCCCTGGTGTCTCAGAGGTTGGGGAGTGCTGGCTTAAGTAACTGAGAAGATGGTCAGCGCATATGCAGCAGGGGAGTCCGACAGTGGACAGCAAGAAGCACCAACAGACGGGAAATGAATGAGATGAACCTGACAGTGGCCCCAGATCATAAGCCACAGGGCAAAGGATGAGAGACCTGTAGCAGGAATATTTAGGGCATGCTGGCTGGATGACGGCCACTAGGTGCTGGGAAGACAGTAGTGTTCAAGTCAGGTAAGAGTGCTATGCTATTAGTTTTAGGAGAAACATCCAGTGAGTAAGCAAGTGAATATGGGGCACTTACAGAATGTGAGGAATGTCACAAAGGAACTGAAAAGGGCAATGGAATGGAATGTTGTGACTCGGAGGAGTAGGTACGAGATATGATAGCTAGCTCATCAATTAGACCTCTTTGATCAGTCTGGCAAGAGCCACTTGTGAGTGTTTCTTGTCAGATCTGTTCAGGGAGATGACATTGATAGCTTGAGATAAGCCATGATGTGAGATATTTACACCATAGAAATTGGCAGGGTGTTTTGTTTTTTCCAACATGCTGTTGGACAGAGTGGTCAGGAAAGGTTTTATAAAGATGTGTTATTTCTGTCAAATGAGGATGAAGAAGAGCTAAATCCCAAGGGAACATTCCAGCAGAGGAAACAGTACATGCAAATGTCCTACGTCCACACCAGTGGTTCTCAACCTTCCTAATTGCTGCATTGTTATAAATGGAAACAAGGGGTCGAGACCCACAGGTTGAGAATGGCTGGTCCACACCCTCTCCTCCTCTGTCCTCTCCCTGCTCAGGGCAGAGCTCTTTCACTTCCCCACCAGCCCATAATGACATTGTCATTCCACTTTCCTGTTAGCCATTTTATCCCTTTCTTTTTACCTCTCTCTTTTTTTTTTTTTCAAAGTTATTTGAATTTTTTTTTTTTTTGGCTTAAATTCAACACCCCAAATATAGAAAGAACATAGATATTTAGGAGATGATGATGATGAAATCCTGCCACCTTATACAAATTTAGACATTTTAATAGCAAATTTATTGCACAGTCATTTTCATAGAAAATATTTACATATATTTACAAATCCTTCTTAATATAAGGAAACTTAATTTTTTCAAAAAATAGACAGCAAAAACCCTGCATTTTTCCTGTCACTACGTACCTTTGAATGAGGAATCCCTGATCATTTAATTGCTGGAATGATCTGAGGCCAGTGCTTAGTCTTTCTGTTGAGTCCTATGGGCAGAGGGGAGTTCCATGTTATGTCAGCTCAGCCTTAGGCTTCATGTGGAAACTTCTTTCGATCCTTGGGTTGGGCCTACCTCTCTCTCTCTCTCTTTTTTTTTTTTTATTCTCATATCAGCAAAGTAGAGAATGTCTTCAAAAAATGACCATTCCTTGATTTTTTTTTCCCTCTTTTTTTTTTTAATGGGAAAAGCAGATTTTTCTTTTTTTTTTTTTTATTAATTGATTTCTGTGTACATTGATGCAAACATGGGGTACATTGTGCTGTTTCATATACAATTTGAAACACCAAGGTGAGGGCAGATTTTTCTTTTTTCCAAAAATTGCACCAATATAAAGCCAAGCTCTAGTTGATGGGAGCATGTGGTGTAGGTGTTAGCAGGACTGCCCTCACTGTGCACTCAGTGGACAGTAGCACAACCCATGAAAAGGATGGTTTCATACCTTGATTTTTATTTCATCTTTCCAGACTGTCTTCTGTCTGCTGAGTCTGTACCTTTTTATTTTTTTCCATCTTGGAATTTTACATCTGTTTCCTAGGTTTGCCTCTTTATTTACGTGTTATGAGAGCTTTGGTCAGTACGTACAGTTTCTTATATAATCCGTGGCATTTGTTCATAATTAGAGAATACTTAAAAATAAAAACAAAAGCAGGATATTCTTTGTACATCTAGAGTTAAAGGACTTGAGCATTAGAAGGTGAAAACTTGAGAAGACCTTTTCTGGAAGCATCTTCCTAAGCACCAGGGTGTCTTCTGAGAAGCTGGAGTTGGGCCTGATGGATGGCATGGCCTGAGTGACCACTAGGTCACTGTAAATTGATTATGATGCTTTTTATGGCAAAATCTGAACTGAACCTCAGTCAATTCTTAATATGCACTACAGAAGCAGAAAGAAGGAATCCATAGTTCATGACCCCGTGAGATTTATGTCTTAAGCATTTCCATGGCCCCACCCTTAGTTTCACATGACCTATTTGCCCTTCTCAAGAGTCCCCTGCCTTACCCTCTCTTTTTCACAGTAAACACACAAGAATTCCAGGAATAAAGGTGTGTCCGTCCATCCGTCTTTCCATCCTCCCTTTCTCCCTCCTCTCTCTTCCTCTTTCCTTCCTTCCTCTTTCCTCTTGAATTTTGCAGTGTCTATGATTTTTTAAGAGCTGTTTAAACAGCCTAAAATCTTCCATAAGAATTAAAACTTAGTATCAGACACACAGAACCCTGAGGCACTACTGAGCATTGCTGTGTCCTCACAAGAGAAAAGGGGAGCACATGGCAGAGTGGTTGCAATTCAGTGAAGACCTCTGAGCAGAAGGTACTTGTACTATTACCAAGATGGAGTTGGTAACGCACAATGGCAAGAGAGTTCTTACTATAGTACAGAGCTGGCAGGCTTAGTCCACATGTTTGGGTGATCACAACCCAGTCTTGATGATGTCATGAGCCAAGGAGGCTGGTTTTGGAGCCAAGGAGAATCAAGACTTCTAGTAGATGGTGACATCTGGCCTCAGCTGTGTCTAGACTGTTAGCCTGGTGGGTCTTTTGGAAGAGTTCGCTTCTGCTCAAAAGCCTTTAGTGTATGCCAGGCTGTGTGCTAAGCACTGGGGATAAAGAAATGAAAAAGACTCAGATCCTATTCTCCTCCCAGACTTTAGTTAGGCTGATGGGGAAATTGACAGTTTCCATTAAACGAGGTATATTCCAGGATAGACTTAGGAGAAACAAGAGTGATGGCCAGATAAACAGAGATCTTTGTCATCCCAGCAACAATAAGATATTATTAAATATCTTTTTTTTGAAATTGGAAAAGCATTTTTTTATTAAGTCATATGTACATAGATCATGAATACATTTACGCCTTTTTGGGATTCAACATGTTGATTATTTGTACAAATTGGAGTGCTTACATTCTACTAACTTATATATTAATTATCTTATATGTGTTGTCATATTTTGCAGCAAGCCTGTGCTTTATGTACTCTCAGCAACCTGAGCACAGAGATGTTAACTAACACACTCAAGGTTGCACAGCAGTGGTGTAGAATAAGACTCCAACAAAGAAGATGAAATTCTTCAGCTCAGTCTTTTAATCATTAGCTAGTCTGTCAGGTAGTTGGAGGAAAGAGAGTCTCTCTAGATCTCAATTCCCTATCAGAAAATGGGGGAGGGCATTCACTGCATAGCAATTTTAAAGATGAACAGCTGACTTTGAACTTCAGTGAATTCAGATTGGTGATTTAGGCACCTTTATTTTTTATTTATTTCTTTCTTTGTTTGTTTGTTTATTTAAAAGGCACCCAACATCTATAACTTAACTATTCTCCATTTGGAACAATTTTAATGGCTACTGGATGCTTGTATCTTTTTTCTCTTTCTTGTACAAAGCCAAATGTATAACATCAGACCTGTAATTCTGGCCACATTATCACCATGTTCTAACCAGGCAAGCTTATTAGTTCAGACAATTAAGAAAATAGAAGTTGAAAATACTTGGTTATTAGGGAGAAAGGAGTGATATAAATTTAAGGTTTTGGGGCAATTAGCATTTGTAGTAATAACAGCTAAGTAGAACAGTTAAGGAAGTGAATATTGTGTTTATTATTTAGCATTTACATAGTATTGTTTATTTGTAAAATACCTGTTAATTGTTTGTGGTTGTTTCTGTTGGTATAACTTGAATAAAGGACGTTTGCTATTCTTGTGGGTAGTGTAAGGGTGGTTTTAGTAGAAGCCTACTAAATAACAATTCTAGTCTTCTGCCCATCTTCCTCCAAACTCAGATTTAAGTAGAAAAAGAAAATATCTAGCAATCTTGCTAAAACGTAAGTCACTTCATTTCCTTCCTTTGTGACGAGCCCTCCAGTGACTCTTCAGTTTCTGTCAAAAAGTAAAAGCCCAAATCCTGCAAATACAACTGGAGATCCCAGATTGGATTCTGGAACAGGAAAAGGATATTAGTGGAAAAGCCAGGGAAATCCAAATAAAATCTGTAGTTTAGTTAACAGCATATGCCAGCAGTAATTTCCTAGGTTGGAAAAATGCATGGGGTTAGGTGAGATGTTAGCATTAGGGGAAGCTGGGTGAAGGGTAAGTAAGAACTCTTTGTACCACTTTTGCAATACTTGTGTCAATCTAAAATTAATTCCAAAAGTTTCCCGGCAGCCTTCAAAGGCCTGCATGGCCCATATGCGCCTCACCACACATCTCTGACACCACGTCACGTTCCCTCCCCGCTTGAACACTCTGCACCAGTCTCCCACGTCATTATCTTCCTGCCCCAGAACATTTGTGCCGGCTGTTTCTGTGACTGGACCTTTATAGCTTGAACTATCCCCATGGCTCCTGCTGCTCTGTCAAATTTTGATTTCCATGTCACCTTCTCAAAGACCACGCACTGAAAACTTTGAACCCACCCCAGCAGGCCCACGGTCCTCTCCTCCGGTTGGGTATCTTGTTTTGTGGTGGTCACTCTTCTAGCATACTCTGCAGGGCTCATATTTATTACGCTGTGATTTATCTTTTTCCCCCCTCACTGGCACTTGTGTCCCTTGAGAGAAGGGGTTTTTACACCACTTACTGCCACTGTGCATTTCCAGCACCTAGAATTATACCCAGTGTGTACTTGGTGCTCCATGATTATGGAAGAAAATGCCACAAGCTGATGGCTTTTTGATATTTGGTATCAGCTAAGAACTTTATAAATTATCTAGATTTTGTGGAATCTCAATAATAGCCTAAAATGTAAGCAGTGTTACCACCACGTACAAGGCCCTGAGAAATCTTCAGTTTTGCCCAAGGTCACAGAGCACATCAGTCAAATCTGAGAGCCAGGATTTATTTATTTTATTAAATCATATCTGTGTACATTAATGCTATCATGGGGTACAGAGTGCTATTGCTATATACAATTTGAAATACTTTCATCCAGCTGGTTAACATAGCCTTCATGTCATTTTCCTAGTTATTGTGTTAAGACATTTATATTCTACATTTAGAGAGATGCACATGTACCCTTATAGGATAAATCATACGCGTAATCCCACCAATCACCCTCCGTCCACCCATCCTCCCCCCCTTCCCCCATATTCTTGGGCTAAAATTGGGTTATAGTTTTCCTATGAGAGCTATAAATTAGTTTCATAGTAGGGCTGTGTACATTGGATACTTTTTCTTCCATTCTTGAGATACTTTGCTAAGAAGAATATTTTTCAGCTCCATCCATACAAGCATGAAGGAGGTAAAGTCTCCATCTTTCTTTAAGACTGCATAATATTCCATGGTGTACATATACCACAATTTATTGATCCATTCGTGGGTCGATGGGCACTTGGGCTTCTTCTATCACCTAGAGATTATAAATTGGGCTGCAATGAACATTCTGATACAAGTATCTTTATTGTAGTGTGATTTTTGGTCTTCTGAATATATACCTAGTAGAAGAATTATGGGATCAAATGGCAGGTCTATGATGCTTCGTGTGCTTCTGTGCTCTTCTCCTCCACCCTTGCCTGCCAGAGTTATCCACTGTGCCCCCTTGGCATCAAAACCATGACTCATAAGGAAGAGAATAGCATAGCTCATCAAGTTGGCTATTTGTATAACTTTGACCTCTTTCTTAGAATGTGATCCAAGATAAATGTATGGCACATATTATTTCCCTTAATGGTCACAGATAACTCTGGAATGTTGTAAGTTTGTTATTAGTAGCCCAGTATGAAACTTTTACCTTGAATTTCTCCTTCATGGGCCCATTTCTGTTTGCAGCTGCATCATTCTCTAACGGATAAGGAGTTTCACTCCCAAGAAGGTTGCATGACATCAGGGGGCAGCCACTGGCCTAGAAGTCCAAGGCCTTGGTTCTAGTGCTCAGTCTGTGGAATTTTTCTCATTTATAAAGTGGACATTGTTTTACTACCAACCTCACAGAGACACCCAGAGGACTGGTGATGGTATCTGTGCACACTGGCATGAACAGCTTCGATTGTTTGCATAGAAGTATTTAACTGAAAGCCTTAAGGTAGATGTTAAGGTGCTTGTAGTTGTCATTGTTTTCTAGAACCTTCTTGGTTTAAAATTACTACGTCACCTAGGTCTATCATTTCCAAAGATTTCTCCCAACCACTAACAACAAGTAAACATCATCACTGTTGTTGTCAAACGCCTATGGTGTCGATTATTAAACAGTTAATTTGGAGGCAGGCTTCATGCTACGTTGTTTATGATGTTATCTTACTTTTTTGCCATGAATCTGCAAAGTACTGAAAACCCGTTTTGTAGATGAGGGAAATGGGGCGTCAATGAAGGTTAAGTAATTTGTCTAACTAATGTCACACAAAAGTCATGGGGTGCCAGGTCTCGAACCCAGGCATTCTTTATTCTGGAGTAGAGGGCTTTGTTGACTCTTGACACTGCCTGACTGCCAGGGAGAATTTTTAAATAACTGGCAAAATGACCAAAATACCACTCCGCCGGTGAATGCTTTTTATAAACCTTTGTCAGCATTTTCTTAAACTGTGGCCTAGAAACCACTTTTATTAGAATTGCCTGGTGTGCATGTCACAAATGCACACTGCCAACTCCAGCCAGTGATGTGCTGGTAAATGTTCAACAGCTCCCTGGAGGAAGAAGGAGGGGGAGGGAGGGCTGAGGAGACAGATTTGCACTGTTGCTAATTTCCATGGTGTAAGTACTCCCCTTAAGGCCAGATTCAAGATGCCAGTGCCTCATCTCCAAACACAGAGATATGAGTGTGGAAGTGCAGCACAGCATCAACACTGTTATGGGGTGTTTGCACCATACACTGGAAAAGCAAAACAATAAAGAAATAAATAGAATTACCTTTCTATTATACATTATTTAATTGTGGGTTTAGGTCATTTTATTTTTATTAAAGATTGTGGCTCAGCACCTCAATCTCAAGTGGCTAAGGCACCAGCCACATACACCTAAGGTGGCGGGTTCAAATCCAGGTGGGCCCGCCAAACAACAATGACGGCTGCAACCAAAAAATAGCTGGACATTGTGGTGGGTGCCTGTGGTCCCAGCTACTTGGGAGGCGGAGGCAGGAGACTTGCTTGAGCCCAGGAGTTGGAGGTTGCTGTGAGCTGTGATGTCAAAGCACTCTACCCAGGGGGACAGCTCGAGGCTCTGTCTCAAAAATAAATAAATAAATAAAGATTGTGTTTAAAGGCAGTGCCTGTGGCTCAAAGGAGTAAGGTGCTGGCCCCATATAGTAGAGGTGGTGGGTTCAAACCCAGCCCCAGCCAAAAACTGCAAAAAAAAAAAAAAGTAATTGTGTTCAAAAGCTCTACAAATTCCTAGCAAGTTAACGAACAGCTCTCCCAAATCAGTATGAACAAGTTCAGTCTAGCACTCCCCCAGATACCCTGCCAGGAGAAGGGAACATGTGGCCTTCTGATTTCAAGATCATTCTTTTTTTAAGCACCAGAGGAGGTAAGAAAAGCTTCATCTTTCTTGGTTGTATCCCTTTAAATAAAAGGATTTATTCTGTAATGTTTAGATTCAGTCAAAAGGATGTACTGAAGGAGCAAGACGGCCACCAAATTTCTTTAAGGCTGCCAGTTCCCACCCCTGGAACGCAGCACAGAAAAAGCAGGAGCCCTGGAATCTGCATTTATGAAAGAGCATCCAGATGGCTTTGGTGCACACTCAAGGTATTACCGTGGTGCCCTGAGCCTTTCTAAGAGCACATGTGGAATAAGGGCATGAAAAAACTATAACGTGGGGAGCACCTGAAAAACGCAGATGGGATTCACACCCCAGTGAGAGCTAGTGGGCATGATGCTACATGAACTTCACTGTTACTTAGAGTTACTAAGAGCTTTTTTTTTTTTGCTGCTCATTTTAAATTGAATAAACATCTTTCGCAGTTTTATTTTACCCTTCTGTGGAGAGGAGTTGCTCTCTGTTGAAGGAGGAAGTAGTAATCCTCCTTCCCTAGCAGCCAGCAGAGGAGGAAGGTTCAGAGGGCTTTCTGGAAAGGTTCAGGCAAAGATAACAAAATGTCGAGGATTGCCGAGGGGCAGGGCTGAATGGAAAAGCAGGTTTGTAATCTCAAATTCAATATAACAGATCGAAAACAGCAAATAATCAGAGCCAGTGGTGAGTCTCTCCATCAGAATGTTCTATCTGCCGTGGAATTCAACTTTGTGATTGCATTATGTTACACACATTTTGCCGCTCTCTCTCCTCCTCCTTCCCTCCCCTCTTCCCTTCCTCCTGTGTCTCCCTCCTCCTCTCTCTCTCTGTCTCTGTCTTTTCTCCCTCCCCCTTTTTACATATCCTCACATCTAAAGTCCAGAAGGAAGTCTTGCTTTACTTCAATCAGAGAAACTTCATCTGCCTCAAACCCCACTCTCTCCACCTTAAGAATATAAAAGTCTGTTTTCTTGGTAGAAGTTTTAATTCGGGGAGAAAGCATACTCCACAAATCAAAGGCAATCAGGAGCTACATATACACCCTGATATGCAAGAGTTCAGCCCAAGGTTTGGGATGTGTCCTCTGCACAGGTTTGGTTTCCATGGAGGATGAGGACTGGAGTTTTGGGACTACTGTTTGCCTTGTGCTCACACAAGAAGCCATGGTCAGCACTGATGCTCGTAATCCTGTCGCCTGGTTCTTATCCAGTCACAGTGAAGGTGTCCAATCAATATTCTTCGAAAGAATGAATTCACAAATCTCCAGTTTAAGCCGTGGGATGTAAGGTATAGAGAGATGACACGTCCAGGATCAAATGACTGGGAGTGCAGGGTCCAGTCTCGGTTGGTTTCCCAGCCTGGGCACATAAACTTACACTCCAAGGTAGGAGGCAGTGGCTGGTAAAATGTCAGAGCACATCAGTCACCCATGAGGAATATTTAAAAGAATTCTTCTTGAGTCCATGATACCATGAGTGGCTAGTTCCAGTATGCGGCCCTGAAATCTGCATTTTCACCATGTGGGTTAGACAGAGGTGTTTAGCAGGCAGTACCTGGAGATAGATGGACAAAGGTCATATAAATACATCTACACCGCCCACCAGAGGCAAACTGGTCTACCTTTCAGGCTACAAATCCTGCATCTTGTGAAAAGTGACCAAGAATCCCTACTGAAGCTGAATCCCTTCCGCTACCCACCCTCCCCGAGTCTCCGAGCCTTGACTTTGTAGACACTCCAGGTCTATGCAGGGCCACCAGATTTATTGTCTTCATTTATTCATGTGCAGAAAATTTCATCTCCCAAACATGACCCAGTGAGAAATTAACAAAAGTTTGGCTCGAATTCAAATCTTCTGAACAAAAGGATACCCCCAGTGAATAAAAGTCTTATAGTTGCCACACTGATTTTTATATTATTATCTGGTGTGTGATCAAATCTTGTTTGTTTGTTTTTTTTTATATAGGGTATCCTCACTCCAAATTGGAAATTGTTAAAAGCAGGTGCAAGACACCTGGAAATAGCCAGAGAACTTTCTGGAGCAAAATCTCAGTTGTTTCTGTGTGACCCAAGCCTGGGCAGGTGTTGGTATTCCTTTTCCAAAACTGAGGAAATGATGCCTCAGAGAAGGCGAGTGAGTTGCTCAGGGTCACACAGCATCATGTCTACCACCCAAATATTATCTCTTCAAGCCCCACTGTCTTCTCATTAGAGCCATGAATGGCATAATTAGATGTAATTAGATGAGAGACTACCTCAAGACTAGTGGGAGTTTTTTTCTCCTTGTTTTAATAATTGGACCTCTAGACCACCAAAAGCTTTGCTTGTGAGCGCTGCTAATTAATGACTGCTGAGTTTCCAAAGAAATAAGACTTTCTTAAAATGTATTCCATATTCCACTCTGGCTGAATGATGTAGCCAAAGGTCCTTCCATCAGAAAACTCACTGTCTTGTGATTTTGTGATTTATTATTATTTCCCCCCACACACAGGACGGAGAGCTTTCTGAGGGCTCAGAGCATGTCTTATATCATCCTTTGTTCCTCACATCTACACAAATGTTCTTTATACAAGCAGGTGCCCTTTAAATGGTAGCTGAATAGAACAAAGTGGACCCAGAGTGTTTCTTCCTCTAAAGGCAGACATGGGAAGTTGCCACATGGGCCATCCCTGGCCCGCTGTCTCTTTTTGTAAAGACAACTTTATTGAAACACAGACATATTCATGGTTAATGAACCTACTAGCTGTGGCAGCTTTCACGCATGGTGTGGCTTGCAAGGTCAAAGTGTTCACTCTATGCCCTTTAAGAAAAAGTGTGCTGTTTCTGTCTAGGTCAAGAGCTAATGAGACAGGAGATGCAGGCGTTTCCATTTTCAGAGTGTATTTCTTAGTATGTCCATTTCCTAACAGATGCATATGCCTTTCCTCACCTGCCTGTGTGAAAGAAATTAGCCCACTGACAAATGAGATTTGGAACTCAGAACCTGAAAAGTGTCAGTCTGCAAAAAATTATGTATTTTACGTGACAAGATTCTTTGTCAAATTTATGTACATAGACATATCAATGTTCACAAAGAATAATGTCCACATGTCTCTGTATATACTGGGAAAAACCTGGTAGTCCTAGAACAAAACCCTTGGGGTGCTTCTTAATTTCTTTTAAGGAATTTGCACATAAAAAGAAGCAATTAATAAGGACAATCCAGGGAAGTTCACTGAGATCAGTTCCGTCTTAAATCACCATCCATTTTCTGTAGCTGAATTTTTAGTAGTTTTCTTAGGCCTAGAAAATTAACATACATATAATATTGCCATTTGCTTCCTTTAAATCTTGCATAATACATTAGAGGGAAAAAATTGTTGAGCTATGTGGAATCAAGGATTCAGTATAAAATATCAACAGTTGGTTGTTGTTGTTCAATTAATGTTTAGGTTGGCCTTAATTTCTGAATGGGACAGAAATTTGAAGAAAATCAGGAGGACAAGGTGGGGTGTGGAGAAAGCTCCAGAGGGTCACTCCCTGCAAGGGAGGCTACCTCTTCGAATGTTGCTGTAAGGGTCTCATGGAAAAGCCATGTCTCGAAGAATAAGCATACTTATTGAAATTGTGTTTTAAATAAAGGTGACCATCTATCTGCTCGCTCAGGCAAAATGGTGAGCTTTCTTTATTTGCTGTTGGTTTATATAGGCAATCTTGTGCATGCACACTATACAGCAATGACCTTATTAATCTATTTATTACAATCCCTCTGCACATGCACATTGGGCATCAATGACTTCATTACTCCATATAAACATATTATGACCATCTGCTTTGTAAGGTAGCTCCTCCCTGGTAATCTGATAATCCACCCAGCATATACCTTTCAGCATAACCCTTACAACATGACCTGGTTTAACATAAGTTAATGAAGAACATGTTGTCAGTTATTACTTTCTTTGATCTTATCTAATGAAGCCTGAGTCTATGGGGGTGGGGGACAATTTGAAGGTCTGTTCTACTGACCTTGCCATTTGGAGCAGTTACTTTGAATCTTTAAGCAAAGTATAGAGAAGCTTCTTGGGCATACAGGAGTTTGTGTGCAAACCTCTGCTCCCATGTAGGCCTTAAGTCAGGGGGAATTTGCTGGAGCCTTTTATAAGGAATTCTCAGGCTGGACTTCTCAAAAGCCTTTCATGAGCCCAAGTTTCATCTGTGTCATTAGATACCTGTATGACATTACCATTCCCAGACCTGTCAGCAAGTGACCTTCATCACTTACCACAGATCAAGAAAGGTTACTCCATTTCCAGACCCATCAGTAAGTGACCTTCATCACTTACCACAGATCAGGAAAGGTTACTGATGGGTATCTGGCCAGTTTTCCAAAGGGCTTTCTCATAGGCCTTATAAAGTCAACCTTAATTCCTTAACGCAGTCTGGAAATGCTATTCCAGCCAAAGCCTTAGTCATGTTAGGCCCGCAACTAACCTGGCCACATGGGATTCTGCCTCAGTTTCTTAAGTATGCCTGCACAAAGTCTTTTCACTGCTCTCTCTCAACTGGCTTTTTTGGCCAGAGGCATATAGGCATTTCGCCTAACAATAGCCACTAAGTACTCAAGTGAAAGGAAAAGTTTCACATCTCTCACTTTAAATCAAAAGCTAGAAATGATTAAGCTTAGTGGGGAAAGCACGCTGAAAGCTAAGATAGGCCAAAAGTTAGGACTCTTGTGCCAAACAGCCAAGTTGTTAATGCAAAGAAGAAGTCAGTAAAGGAAATGAAAAGTGCTGTTCCAATGAACACACACATGACAAGAAAGTGAAACAGTCTTATTGCTGATGTGGAAAAAGTTTGACTGGTCTGGATAGAAGATCAAGTCAGCCACAACATTGCCTTAAGCCAAAGCCCAACCAAGAGCAAGGTCTTAACTCTGTTCAGTGCTTTGAAGGCTGAGAGGTGAGGAAGCTGCAGAAGAAAAGTTGAATGCCAGCAGAGGTTGGTTCATGAGGTTTAAGGAAAGAAGCCATCTCAGTTACATAAAAATGCAAGGCGGAACATCAAGTGCTGATGAAGAAGCTGCAGCGAGTTAGCCAGAAGATCTAGCTACGATCACTGATGGAGGTGGCTACGCTAAACAGATACTGGAACAGCCTTATACTGAAAGATAAGGCCACGTAGGAGGACATTCATAGCTAGAGAGAAGTCATTAATATCTGGCTTCAAGGCTCGGCACCTGTGGCTCAATCGGCTAAGGTGCCAGCCACGTACACCTAAGGTGGCGGGTTCGAATCCCCAGCCCGGGCCCGCCAAACAAAATGATGGCTGCAACCAAAAAATGACCGGGCGTTGTGGCGGGCGCCTGTGGTCCCAGCTACTTGGGAAGCGGAGGCAGGAGACTCGCTTGAGCCCAGGAGTTGGAGGTTGCTATGAGCTGTGATGCCATGGCACTCTACC
>CAUYQV010017813.1:0-12323 GCA_963574575.1 Galagoides demidoff
CCTGTGGTCCCAGCTACTTGGGAGGCTGAGGCAGGAGACTCGCTTGAGCCCAGGAGTTGGAGGTTGCTATGAGCCGTGATGCCATGGCACTCTACCCAGGGGGATAGCTTGAGGCTCCGTCTCAAAAAAAAAAAAAAAAAGTATTTTTACTGACGCTATACTGTGGTCTATTAAATGTGCCGTGTACAATAGCATTATGCCTTAGAAAACAATGAACATACCTTAATTATGAATAAAAATATTTTATGCTAAAAATGCTAACCACCATCTGAGCCTTCAATGCACTGTAATCTTCATGCTGGTGAAGCGTATGTTGGCTGGTTTCTGAGTGATCAGGGTGTGGTTGCTGGAGTTTGGGGTGGCTGTGGCAGTTTCTCCAGATAAGACAATGAAGTGTGCTGCATTGATTGACTCTTCCTCTCATGAAAGATTTCTCTGTGGCATGTGATGCTTCTGACAGCGTTATACTCATAGTACAAAACCCTCTTGCCGCTTTATCAACTAAGCGTCCATGTGGAATATTCTAAATCCTTTGTTGCTATTTTAACAGTGTTCACAGTCTCTTCACCAAGAATAGATTCCATCTCAAGAAATCACTTTCTTTGCTTTTCCATAAGAAGCAACTCTTCATTTGTTCAAGTTTTATCAAGAAATTGTAGCAATTCAGTTAAACCCTCAGACTCCCACCCTAATTTTGTCTTGTTATTTCCCCCACATCTGCCATTACTTCCTCCATTGTAGCCTTGAACCCCTCAAAGTGATCAAGGAGAGTTGGAATCAACTTCTTCCAAACTCCTGCTATTTTTATTAGCTTGTGGCAGCTTCTACATTAGTTTTTGCTCCTTCACCTTGCAGGTGTATGTTACAGAGATGACTTCTTTCCTTAAATCTTATGCTCAAGTTCTCTAACCATTAGGTAAATGCAAGTCAAAATCACAATGTGCTATCACCTAACTCCGATGAGAACAGCTCATATTAAAAAGTCCCCAAGCAACAGATGCTGCCATAGATGTGGCAAAAAAAGGCCTCCTAAACAGTGTTGGTGAGACTGCAAGCTAGCACAACCTGTGTGGAAAATGGTGCAGAGATACCTCAAGGAACTTAAAGGGAACCCACCTCTGCTAGCTGCAGACTTTTCTTCTCCAGTTTGCTCACCTCTCTTGGCCTTCACAGAATTGAAGAGACTCAGGGCCTTGCTCTGATTAGCTTTGGGCTTAAGGGAATGTTGTGGCTGCTTAGATTGTCTATCCAGACCACTAAAACTTTCTCTGTATCAGCAATAAACCTGTTTCACTTTCTTATTCATATATTCCCTGGAGGAGCTCTTTTAGTTTCCTTTAAGAATTTTTCCTTGGATTCACAACTTGACCAACTGTTTGGTGCAAGAGCTTATGCCAACTTTTGACGTGTCTTCCTCACCAACCTTTATCATTTGTAGCTTTTGACTTTAAGGGAGAGACACATGACTCTTTTGCTTGAACACTCAGAGGCCATGGTAGGGTCATTAAGTGGCCTAATTTCGATATTCTTATGCCTCAGAGAGGCCGGGGGGAGAAGGAGAGATGGGGGAAGGGCTAGTTGGTGGAGCAGTCAGAACATGCAGAACATTTGTCCATGGGGTTTGCTGTCTTCCCCATGGTTTGGGGCCCCTCAAATAATGACAATAGTAACATCAAGATCACTGATTATATAATCACTCTAACAGATATAATAATAACAAAATTTGAAATGCTTTGCTAATTACCAAAATGAGACACAGAGGCATGAAGTTAGCACAAGCTATTGGAAAAATGGCACCGACAGCAAGCTCTACGCAGGGTTGCCACAAAGCTTCAATTTATAAAATACAAGTGTCTGTGAAGTGCAATGAAGCAAAGCACAGTAAGATGAAAGATGCCTGCAGTACTTTTAATGGATGGAATATTTGTGTTTTCTACCCATCCTCATTCCTAATTTTGTACACATGGAATTATTTTATTTTAATATTTACATATCAAATTCCTCATTTTCTACTTTAGGAGTTTTCTTTAGGGTTATTTATCCATTGTAGGGCATTGCTGTTCTCTAATTCATTAATCCTACTTTTAAAAATTATTACTGTTTTATTCCATTTTCCTTATTTTTTTGTGCTTTAATTTTATTGAGTATTAGTTTAATTTTTAATTCTTTTACATTTAGTACTATAGGGTTTTAGATTGTGAATATTCTTTAAGTTTTTCACTTTGCTTTTTTTTGATTCATTTTGGAATTTTTGCATTGATTACTAAGCGTATCATTATGACTAATACTTATGTAACATATCCCCCTCAAGATCTGTGACATGATTACAAAGGTTATCATGAATGTTTATATTATTTTGAGTCAGTCTATATCACTACTTCTTTAGTAGTGGGTGTTCTTCACTTGTGAGTTCTTTGTTTTGAATCATCTTTCAGTTGCTTCTATTAAGAATTTATATATGTGTATATATATATCTTTTTAAACGATGTTATTCCAGAAGTTGAGCAAAATCGGATATTTCTTCCCACTCTGTGGCTATAACCTTGACTCACTGTACAGTTCTTGAGTCCTAGCTCCTTTCCCTCACCTCTTTGTACATACAGTTCCTTTGCTTTTTTTGACCTTCAGTGTTGCTAAAGTGAAGTCTGAGATGGTCCTTTTTTTTTTTTTTAATCTTTTGAAGATCTGCTTCTTTTCCTTGAGTACTTGTAAGACTTCCTTTGTCTTTGACTTCAAAATTCAATAATATGATTAGGAAATATGAAGATTCTTTCTTTTTTCATGGGACACAGCAAATCCTTTTAATGTGAACATTTAGGTCTTCTTTTGGAAAAAAAAGATGCAAAGCTGTGTGGATAGTGTAGGTACATACTCTGCTTGACTGTGCTGCTTCTTATTTTTAACTTGAAACAGGACATTTCGGATTTAATGACCTTTACACCGCAGTGTTATTTACAACAAGCAAGACATGGAGTTCAATCTAAATGTCCATCAGTGGATAAACAGATAAAGAAAATGTGATATATGCATACATACATACATGCACTGAAATATTGAAATAACATTAAGCCATTAAAAAAAGGAGTATCTCTTTTTTAAAAAATCTGCACTCCGATCAAGATTATATAGATGAGTTTCAACTCTAGGCATTCTTCAGTGGTTGGGTTCAAATTTTATTGCATATGGGAGAGTATAAATTATTGGAAATCTTTAATATATGTTATGGCAATTTACTAGTATTGTTATAAATGAAATTTGTGTCTCTAAACCAGATTTATTTTTATTTAATTTAGTAGACTTCAAGAAGAGTGGTTGTCCAAACATGTTCTCAAGGTGCCACTGTCTTGCAAGTCTTGTGTCTCTGGCTCCTCACAAGCGAACTGAGTGGTATGGTTTCAAAAGCTTTCACTTGTAGGTTGCTAGAGTATGTGTTAACTAAATTATGCCGATATGAACAAAGAACACAAATAACTAGGTGATATTGATTCCTGCACATTCCCATGCTACTCATAATTTTTAATGAAGATGAGATGTATTTGGGAGTTCACTATAATTATGAATTTACACAGCAAAATATTTTATCTATTTTTGCAACAGTAAAATTGATAGCCTTTCTCAAATATTTTCTTTTCTTATTTTCTCTAAGTTTTCTTCTTGATCACAAGGTCTACTGCTTCACCATGTATGTACACAGGCGATAGATTTACTTTAGAGACCTGTCTCTGCAGCTTTTCTTGACTGGTCCACCTACACTGGGGTGTGTTTTGGTCTTTTCACAATTGTTTTTAACTGTTGACCATCTTATGAAAATAGAGTACTATGTCCAGTTGTCTACCTCTGTTACTTCTCTATCCTCAAATATTTTCCTAACTCTCATAAATATTAAATTCCTTTTTATACTTTGTGTCAGTGAACATGGTTTCATATTCCTTTTTTGTGTATTATTTTGCAACATTTTTCTTAATGGTGGCAGAGAATGTCCAATGGAGTAAAATTTTCTTCCCATAGATGTTGTATCATATTTTGTAAACAATATTTAACAAACTAGATTATTAAGAAAAGAACCTGGGCTCAGAGAAAAGTTAGAAGTGAATTACCTTTCTTTTTAAGAGGCTCATTTATTTTCATTTATTTTTATTTTTTTGCAGTTTTTGGCTGGGGGCCGGGTTTGAACCCACCACCTCTGGTATATGGGGCCAGCACCCTACTCCTTTGAGCCACAGACATCACCCCAAGGCTCATTTTTTTAAAAAAAAAAATAAACGTCTTAATGTTCAATATGAGAACAAATGATGTTTTTAATTTTCCACCTAGACCGATGTTGGGACACAGGTTGACAGGGTAACATTATGAAATATTATGTGCCAAATGCTTTTCCTACAAACTTCTTGAATATTTCATAAGGAAAATCCACAAAAAAGATGATATTGCTTTATAAGCCCTGCCTGGGGTCTGAAAACATGAAAATTAGGATTGGAAATGTCTGCAATGGAAGAATAGAATGAGGATATTTACTTGAATCACATCCTTTCAGCTGTGCCGAAGTTCTTACACACAAACAGATTTCATTTGATGTGAAACCTAATCTTGCTAATTTGCCAAAAGAAAATGTCAAATTAGTGATTAATTTGCTTTCATCAAGATGTTTCTTGAAACCTGATTATGTCACCATCTATGCAGCAAATACAGTTTCTGTATTTAACTCCTCAGTAATAGAGTTTTGCCCTTCTTACCAGTTATACTACTGATAGATGAAAGTTAGATTCCATAGTTTAAATTTCTTTTTCACATGTTTAACAATTTTAACTCAATCTATAACTAAGTAGGAAAACGTTAAGAGAAAAAGCTAGCTAACTCATACTTTTTAAGTACCTTTAAAGAATCATATATTGTGGGAGAATTCTGGAGTTTAAGTTGCTGTTTTAATCAGCTGTTACCACAATAATTCTCTATAACTACTCCAAAACTTCATGACTTACAACAACATGAATGTATTCCCATGCTTAAAGGTCTGCCCAGGACTGTGGTTTGATCTAGTCTGGAAGAGGTGGGCAGCTCTTCCGGCTGCTACTTGGGGTTGCGTCTTCTTTACATGTCTTTCACTGTTCTTGAACCAGTGTCTACTCAGCACTTTTTGTGGCAAAGAGCACCAACATAAGCATCAAGTCTGATTGTGGAAACACGCTTGAGGCCCTTATGCCCACCATCCCCTAAGCTTTCATGGCAAAGTCCCCAATCCATGGGGCAGGGGAATACCTGATGCCCATGGAAGGGGAGGGGAGTGGTAGAAGGAGTGTTTTCAGTAATCCAGCAACCCAAATCTTCTTGTGTGTTTTATTCTTTATGCTAAACGGTGTATGAGATTGAATGGATGCCTTTCTGTGAAATAACATGCAAATTAAACTGGTTCCCCCTTTTTTCAAAATCTCTGATAATATTAAGGTTCAGTGTAAATTTAGGGCAAAACAGTCACAGATGTGTCTTTGGCTTGCATTTTTCCCAACTGAGACTTAAAGCTGGCTAAATAAAAGGATCTCTTGACTGACTGAGATCCTTGCATCAGTAGCTTGTTTCAGTTGTCACTTGGTAACCATGAAGAGCTACCTGGCAATAGAGCTCTCCTGCCTTATAGCAGTTCTCCTCTTGCTGCCTGGTACCAGCTGCCCGGGGCTTGACTCTAATAGACTGTGTGGTTCACCAAGGTTCAAGGGTTCTCTTTTCCAAAGTTTCCTGATCTCCCCAAGTTTTCAGTTTGAGATCTAAGGTTTAAGTTAGCCAGGGAGCTCCCCTAAAGGAGTCTTGCTCATTTGTGATAAGAAAAGCGAGTTTCCTGCTTTGTGATAATGGGTAGTAGTCTTTAGTGTAAGCCCCATCTCCAGGTTTTGGAGTGGCCTGGAATCACAAGGAAGAAGACCACAGGCTGGCAGACAGGGATGCAAAGATTTTGAGAGGGGTCTTCAAGATGGTGACATTAGTCACAGTGTTCTCCAAGAAAGAAGTTGCAGGTAAATAAACATAGCCCAAGTGGAATATTGAGTGAAGATGGCCCTAACCTAGCAGAGAACCTGCAGGAAGAAGCTGAGGGGAAGAACAAGAAGGAATAAGATTTTGGCAGGGATTAATCCCCAGGAATTTGGAGTCCCATGGAGAGGGGTGTTTCTTATCGCTCCCCTCACCCTCATGGCAGACTGCTGGCTCCTGAACTGTGAGAGAGCCCCCCTGACCTCAGCCCAATCAGTGCTTCTGCTGCTAAACTGGGAACTTTTTAAGGTTAGAGCACCTGGTTTTCAGCTTGCCTAGGGTCACTTTCCCTCCCCACAGACTGGAGCTGAACTCTTGGGCACCACGCTGCTTGTGCACATGTGGTGGCCTCTATCCTACCCAGGGGCTCCTGGCTCTTCTCTCTCCTTCTGGATCCCACACAGACATTCTCTACCTGCTTAGTCACTGACAACCACAGAGGTCCAGGGGAAGCTGTGAGATTCCCAGAGTTCTAATGCATAGGAAAGGCTGCTCCCGGGGGAAGGGGAAATGCCACAAACAAAAATGCCTGAGGACAAAGGAAGTCATAATGCATGCCCTCCTCCACCTGAGAGCTCCCTGCTTATGATCTGAGGTTGTCTGCTCCTCTCTCGGTAGAAATATGGGTGCAGAGCAGAGTCTATAGGGGAGAAGAACACTTATACCCCAGAAGATGAGCAGTGTCAGGGCTTGGGTAAGGATGTGGAGGTGGGGACTTCTCCCATCACCCACTGCTCTGGATATATCTTTGCTCCCATGAGGGTTTGTTGTGAGTTTGCTTGAGGGATGGCCAGCCCTGGCTTGTGGGGGCCTGCGCTGCACCCACGCTAACAGTGTGCTCACTGTCCTGAGTTTTATATGGAAGAGCATGGCCCATTCCCCTCCCTGCAAGGAGAGGCAGTATTTTGGCCCTGACCAGGAAGCTCAGGGAATCATGGGTCTCCACACAGCTGGATCCACAGTAAACATTCCCTAGCATTCACTCAGGCTGTAGCACCCTCAGCAGGTTCCAGGAGCAGTGTGGGATTCTTAGAGTTTTAATATTCAGGGCAGCCTGCCCCTAGGTGAGAGGATTGTGCAACACTTTGAAGGGTCCCTTGGGACAAAGGAGACCAAAGGTTGAATTCTCCTTCATTTAGGGGCATTTCTTCTTCCCTCTCTTCCCTGCCCACTGCTGCCAGTGCAGTCCCAGCTAACAAAAATCCATTGGTGGGTAGGGCACAGGCCCCATATACTGAGGGTGGTGGGTTCAAACCCAGTTCTGGCCAAACTGCAACAACACCAATAAAAATAGCTGGGCGTTGGGGCAGGTGCCACAGTCCCAGCTACTCAGGAGGCTGAGGCGAGAGAATTGCCTAAGCCCAGGAGTTGGAGGTTGCTGTGAGCTATGTGATGCCACAGCACTCTTCTGAGGGCCATAAGTGAGATTCTGTCTCTACAAAAAAAAAAAAAAAATTCACTGGGGGGAGTTCATTACTGGGCATCCCTATATGGTGTGCCCACCACATACCAGAAGGCAGGGCCCATGCTTTTCCTTTTAAGGACCTGCAACTTCATACAAAGGAGTACAGGTGAACTGAAAAGCAGCTTATCTCAGGCTAAGAGAAGTTTTTCTCCAAGTCCATCTGAATGGAGAACTATGAAGAGAAGCTTTTCAAGGTCCTAAGCTACATTCTGGTGTGGCATGGAGGAAAAAGACTGGGTCTGTCTGTACTGGAAGTCATGAGGCAGTGGTGTGCTAGGGAGGTGGGTCACGTTTCTCCCACCGTGGATGTGGAAGTCTTTCAGTCCTCCCCTACATCTCTGTAGAGACCACAGTGCAATTCAGCACAAGCTCCCCTACTACCATTGTCTGGGTGGTACCTCTTCCCATCACTGGCATGTATGAGGGTGGGCCTGGCAGCCCATATCTGCTCAGGTTTGTACCCCCAACCATTTCTAAACAGGGAATACTGGACCTCAGGCATTCCATAGGCCACTTCACCTCTTGAGCAAATTCAGGTCAAGCACCACCCATTGACTCCTGCTGCAGCTGGCTCTCTCACATCAGTGCCACCTTCTGGCCTGGTGGTTGAACTGTAGCCTAGTACCTCCTACCATAACCAGCATCTGACAAAGGCACCATGCAAAGACTATAACCAAGAAACACATATAGAATCTTGGATCCCTGAAAGTACCCCAAATTGAAGCTAAATGAGCAAACACAACAAAAATTTCAGGTGCAATCTCTGGGGAAAAATAAAATAAAATACAAAAATATTTTAAAAATCCCATCAAAATAAGAGCAAAATAAAAAATTAGAAGAGACAGCTTCATCCTAAGAGACAGAACCAGTGTAAGAACTCTGGCAATGTGAACAGACTGTTTTAACACCACTTGGAGGATCACAATAGCTTTCTAGCAATAGATTCCAAACAAAAGGAAAATCTGAAATGACAAGGAATTTAGAACATGGATTGTAAGGAAGCTCAGTGAGATCCAAGAGAAAGTTGAAAACCAACACAAACTAAAAAACCAAAAACATAGTTCAGGACCTGAATGAAACATTTACGAATGAGATAGATACTAAAAAAAAACACAAAAAAACAACAACTTATGGAAATGAAAGACACACTGATGGATTTTAAAATGCGATTAAAGCTCAGAAAATAAAATAGAATAAACTAGGGAAAGAATTTCAGAGCTTGAAGACAAGTCTTGAATTAATACAGTCAGACAAAAATAAATAAAAAAGAAAGAAAAGAACAAAATTTGGGAGAAATGTGAGATTATATAAAATACCAAACCGAAGAATCCTGAGTATTCCTGGGGGAGAAGAAGAGAAAGCAAGATGTGTGGAAAATCAGTTTGAGTGAATGTTCACTTGCGCACTTCTATTCCATGTAGTTTTGGAAGTCCTAGCCAGAGCAATCAAGCAACAGAAAGAAAAGACCTGGCACCCAACTCAGAAAAGAGTAAGTCAATTTATCTCTGTTTCTACCTAGAAAACCTCAAAGACTCCATCAAAAGACTCCTGGGCTTGATAAATGAATTCAGTAAAGGCTCAGGTTACAAAATCATACTATACATGTATTAACAGTCTCAGAGGTTATATTTGTTTCCCTCTGAACGCATCAGTGAGGAGGAACTTCTCAGGACTTAGTTGGAAAAAGGAGAGGAGGGGAAGACTTGGTTGAAAAACGGTATCAACACAGTGAATAGTGAATTCTCACTGGCCAATTAAACTGTGATAATGTGATTTATTTTTTAAGCTTCGGTCTAGATTGCTATGATTAGGCATCACAATCAGTTGACAGCAATTTGGTAGGAAACCAGGAATCAGCAGCTGGTTGTTTTAATTGTGACTTTCATCTTGCATCTTTTACTCATTTGCTGTGACACAAGCCTTAGTTTTCCCTTTTATAAGACAATAAAATGCAAATGATGCTTTCCTATTTCTCCTCCTGCTTTCCGTGCCAATTTTACATGCACTTCCAGCCTCCTCCTGCTCTCCAAAAATGCTTTAAATCCCAGATCATGTGAGATTCTGATTTAAGATTTAAAAATACTTCCCTCCCTGAAGGTTTATTACTCAATTAGAATCTGAAAGGAGCTTCATGACTATTTCATTATCCATAGAGTCCAAGAGGAGTGTGATGGAATTAATTTAAAAGCTTGGAAAATAAGATATATGAGTGAAATGAAAGGAACTGGCGTTATGTAACCTGGAAAAATGAAGGCTGAAATCTTTAATACATGAAGGACTATTATATAGAGGAGGATGAATGGTTTTTCTCTGTCTTCCATGAGAATAGAATAAGAGGAAATGGATTTAAGTGGTAGCAGGAAGGACTTAGACTAGAAATTAAAAAAGCTTTCTAACTCTAGGGAATGAAAGACAGTTTATCAGTGTCCTTGCTAAGCCTCAAAAGAAATTTAAAGAAAAGAGAGTGGAAGGGAAGAATTACTTTTATTGCTAACATTGTTTATTAAGATGTGTTTTGAAATACCCTCAGGGTGAATGTTTAGAGAAGGGTAGATACCCACCCCTTTTGCATGATCACAGTCCCTAAAGAAATTAGGGAGCACCAGACTACCAGGATTCCCCTCCGTGGAAGTCTCTAGTACATTCTTTGCAGACAGAAATGATTTAATAAAATTTAGTTAAATGAATAAACCCCACTTTTTAAAGATGAAGAAACTAAAGTAGTATAATGTTTGCCTTGAGATCAAGAAGCTAGACTGCTAACAAGATGAAATTCAAACAGTAATTTAGGAAAAATGCAGTTTTGTGGCAGGAAATACATTTTTACCTGATTTATTCCTGGGACACTGGCTGAACAACCTGGAACTGGAACATGGATACAAGCTTTTCCTGCCATGGCCTAGATGTCCAGACGGTTTACGGATCAACAATTCAGTAACCTATGGCTAATCCATTAAGTCAGTCAGTGACCTGATTTAAGTGAGCAAGATACATCCAATATTGAGCAGTTTCTTTAAAAAATGATTTAAAACTGGACCTGGAGAGTGAAAGGAAAAGCCTGGGCGGCTAGCTGGAGACCGATCTAGCAACTGGAGCAGCATGGCCAAGTCTTGTGGAGTATGCCTGAGTGGGGAGGCCCTCAAGTAGGTGGATATCTTCAGGCAAAATCTTTTCCAGGAGGCTGAGGAGTTCCTCTACAGATTCTTGCCACAGAAAATCATATACCTGAACCAGCTCTTGCAAGATGACTCCTTCAATGTGGCTGACCTGACCTCCCTCCGGGCCCCATTGGATATCCCCATCCCAGACTCCCCCGCCCAAGGATGATGAGATGGAAACAGATAAGCAGGAGAAGAAAGAAGTCCCTAAGTGTGGATTTCTCCCTGGGAATGAGAAAGTCTTGTCCCTGCTTGCCTTGGTTAAGCCAGAAGTCTGGACTCTCAAAGAGAAGTGCATTCTGGTGATCACATGGATCCAGCACCTGATCCCTAAGATTGAGGATGGAAATGATTTTGGGGTAGCAATCCAGGAGAAGGTGCTGGAGAGGGTGAATGCAGTTAAGACCAAAGTGGAAGCCTTCCAAACAACCATTTCCAAGTACTTCTCAGAACGTGGGGATGCTGTGGCTAAGGCCTCCAAGGAGACCCATGTAGTAAGTGGATAGCACACCAGCCTTTTGCCTAGAGGTAGGATGAGTGGGAGGGAAAACGTTTTCTTTATTTTGTAAGACTTTCCAATGTGGAGAATATGAAGCCAAAATTATTACCTAGAAAAAGTGATTTGGGGTTTTACAACCTTGATCCCTTTCCCTGCTCAGTTATTTGGGATCTCATTCCTTGGTGCTGAGAAGGGGCTTATCCTCAAGTTAACCTACCTCTTAACCAGACTTAGGTCCCAAGCTCCTTTAGGCCTTATTCAGCTTTGTCTCCCATATCCCAGATGGATTACCGAGCCTTGGTGCACGAGCGAGATGAGGCAGTGTATGGGGAGCTTAGGGCCATGGTGCTGGGCCTGAGGGCCTTCTATGTGAGTATGCAGTAAGCCCTTAAGGGAGGTGGATTGAGAGGGAGAGGCCATAACCTGACTTTTGCCCTCTGGCCTTTTTCCAGGCTGAGCTCTATCATATCATCATCAGCAACCTGGAGAAAATTATCAATCCAAAAGGCGAAGAGAAGCCATCTATGTACTGAACCCAGGGCTAGAAGGAAAATAAATGACCTATACTTTGTGTGGATTACTTCTGGTCCTTGCTATTCATTCAAAAAGCATTTACTGGCTCGGCGCCTGTGGCTCAATCGGCTAAGGCGCCAGCCACATACACCCAAGGTGGCTGGTTTGAATCCCCAGCCCAGGCCCGCCAAACAATGATGGCTGCAACCAAAAATGGCCGGGCGTTGTGGCGGGCGCCTGTGGTCCCAGGTCCTTGGGAGGCGGAGGCAGGAGACTCACTTGAGCCCAGGAGTTGGAGGTTGCTATGAGCTGTGATGCCACGGCACTCTACCCAGGGGGATAGCTTGAGGCTCCGTCTCAAAAAAAAAAAAAAAAGCTTTTACTGAGTGCCACCTTTGTCCAGACGCTGAAGGTGAATATGGTGGTGAGGAGGGATGGGTGTGCCAGGAAGACAAAGATAAATTAGATGCCCATCCTGGTCTTAAGAAGTCCAACTAACTTAAGGGTGGGAATTGTTACATGCCATAACAGCCATGTAGATAATCAGTATTTTGGAATTTCACAAGATTATTTTTATTGGTGATCTCCTGAATTCTTCATGAGAGGTGCTATTTTGGCAGAGTCCTTATGGAGGACTCTGGAGTCCTCCTCAAGAGTAATCAGGCTT
>CAUYQV010017815.1:0-10464 GCA_963574575.1 Galagoides demidoff
GTCCCAGCTACTTGGGAGGCAGAGGCAGGAGACTCGCTTGAGCCCAGGAGTTGGAGGTTGCTATGAGCTGTGATGCCATGGCACTCTACCCAGGGGGATAGCTTGAGGCTCCGTCTCAAAAAAAAAAAAAAAAAAAGAACCATAATTTGTCATTTTTCAAACCTGGTACCATCCTATTTCTGCAATTCCAGCCAATAATCTTGTTTCCTTTTTTCCCCAGAATGTTTTTTGTTTCTACCATGTAGGGAGGAGTAAAAACAAAAATCAGAAAGCTTCAAAAAGCTTAGTATCAACTCTTCTCCTGAGTTGAAATTTAAAGATCCAATATCTTCTACAACCCAAGTTTCTATTACTAATCAAATTCTGGAACTTATGTTAGCTGGGAAACCATCCTATCTATTCTCCCTACTGGTAGGACAGCACTTATATCTTCCCAGACAAATGAGCACCTTTCTTCTATTAGACAGATGATGAGACTTCTTGCTCACAACCCCTCCCTAGCACCCGGCACAGTGATGGTACTTACGTCCTCATGACTATTGGTCAAATAAGTGAAGGAATGGAACTAATTATGGGGATTCATAGCCTATCTGGTTTGGTTTAATATAGGCGAAAAACCTCTATACCTCTGGCCAAAAAAGCTGTTTGAGAGAGAGCAGTGAAAAGACTTTGTGCAGACATACTTGTGAGAAACCGAGGCAGAATCCCATATGGCCAGGTTGGTTGTGGGCGTAAAACCCCCCAACTTAAGGCCCACATGAGAGCAGAGGCTTGCAAGTAAGTTTTCTGTATGTCTTAGAAATGTCTTAATTATGCCTTGCTTAACATTGAAGTAACTGCCTCCAAATGGTGAGGCCAGTAATCCACCTTCTTTCTCTAAGCCTCAGGCTTCAGCAGATAAGAACAAAAGAAGTAATGGCTAGCAACATGTTCTCCATTAAGTTACGTTAAAAGGATTATGTTAGGAAGATTATGTTAGGAGGACTAAGTTAGATAAAGTGGTATCAGTTAATCTGTAGATTACTAGGGAGCATCTGCTCAGGAGATAGTTACAAGATGTTTATTCATGAGCTGAATTATGGATTGTAATGAATATTAATGAAGCCATTGATGTACAGTGCACATATGCAGAGGGATTGTAATGAATATTAATAAGGTACAGTGGGCATGTACACAATGGACTATATAAGCCAGGAGAAAAAGAAATAGACTTGTCACATGCCTGAGAGAGCTGTGAACCCCTTTATTTAAATATACAATTTCAATACGCGGGTTTATGCTCCGCGACACTGCTTCTCCATGAAACCCTAACGACAGCATTCAATGACCAACACTGCCTCGAACTTTCTCCTGGTGTTTCAGTTGATTTCCTGTGGCTATGTGGCTCCTTAGACAAAGCTGCTACTCCAGGTCTTGGT
Organism: Galagoides demidoff; assembly: GCA_963574575.1. Taxonomy (NCBI): domain Eukaryota; kingdom Metazoa; phylum Chordata; class Mammalia; order Primates; family Galagidae; genus Galagoides; species Galagoides demidoff. The sequence goes on from CAUYQV010017815.1 coordinate 1,419, forward strand.
TGACAGACTGAATGTAGAATCTGCAGAAGGCAGTGGGAAAGTGTGTGGCCTGGACAAACACACATGGTGTAGGCTCACCTAAAGGTGTGCTCTGTGAGGCAACAGATTTTACTCCCTGAAGGGCTTAGACCACTATTACCCTGTGGCAGGATAAGAGGTGGTTGGCGTGGGGTGGGGAAGTGAAGTGTGAATTTGTTAACAGTCAAGTTCAGGTTTTTAACATGTGTTAAAAGACAGACTCTAGAAAAGAAAGGGACTCTACTTTATTAGGCATACTGAGCATCCATCCTATAAGAACCAAAACTCATTCTGAGCATAGGCCCTCAAGAGTGGAAGGGGGCAGCTTCACATTCCCAGAAACACTTCCTCTACTGTCCCCTTTCCTCATAACAAACCTTTCACCTGTTATCTTTCCCCTATTGTTACTGTTTCCAGGTTGGAGGATCCCAAGAACAAACCCCTGATAGTATACCAAGATCAAAGGTGGCATCTATAGGACAAATTCCTGATTCAAGCCCAGATCTCTCCAGGGGACAAATATGTCCTTAAAATCAGCACTTCCTTAAAAATAACATTCTTAGTATACAAAAGCTACCAGTGCATATATAAAATCAAAAATATGAGAAGAGAGAAATAACAACTACACAGAATCATTTAGAAATGATTGTGGAGCTACGTATTTGTGGGCAAAGACACAAGCCCACCTTGTAGCATGCAGGACTGTTTGCCTCCACCACAGGTGGGCTGCTGGGGTCTCAGATTTCACCACATACTCCAGCACAAAACCCCACAAGAGCAAGTGTGCTCCCCTGGGCACCTGACTTACCACAGGACAGTAAGCAGAGACAAAAACAAGAATGTGAATCTGCTCAGTGTGTACCTTTCCTGGAAGGTCCTGTCCAGCTTATCAACAGGAAGGATGCTGAGATACCAGGTCTGGGCATATCTCAGTGTCTGTACTCCTGATACTTTCTAGAAATAGAAAGGGGGTCTACCTCTGCAAGGATGACTCACAACTGGAGAAGCCCTTTCATCTTGACCTGAGGTCAAAGCCAAGACACTGATGCCAAACAGAGAAGGTTCTAACATGGGCAGGGGCCCTGCGATGCTGATAGCTTGGGGTGAAGGCACCTTAGCCCAACAAAATGCCAGCAAAACAACCAGAACCACACAAATGAATTTCTAGTATTTCTCTGAGGACTCAGCCCATGCTGAGGGCCATGCTGTCTTTCACTCCACAGGAGAAATGTTTCCCCCCATTTTACCAAAGAGGAAACTGAGGCACAGAGGAATCAAGAGAGAGGCCAATCAAGCTATGAAATGTTACAGAAAAAGACCCAATTTTGCAGACCTTCTGCTCCTTACATGCTGTTCTTAACCATGTATGGGGGTTGACTCCAACCACTGATGGTATTAGAAATGAGGATAAGCAAGGGTAAGATTCTGTCAAAAACTCCAAAAAGCATTTAGGAAGAATGGCTCTTTTAAAGGGACATCACTATTTGGGGCAGTGTGGCAAGTCCATCTCCGGCCAGTCCCTTCACTTTTCTTCTTTGCCACTTCAATACACTTTCTCTTTCATATGAGTTCTCTGATGTGTAATAAAATTGGAGCTGTTGCTGAATCCTTTCCCACATTCAGGGCACTTGTAGGGCTTCTCCCCTGTGTGGATTCGCTGATGTATAATGAGAACTGAATTCCAGCTGAAGCCTTTCCCACATTCAGGACACCTGTAGGGCTTGTCTCCCAAGTGGGCTCTCTGGTGCATGACCAGGATAGAGCCCCGGCTGAAGCTCTTGCCACACATGAGGCATTTGTAGGGCTTCTCACCTGTGTGGGTCCGCTGGTGCACCACCAGCTGGGAGCGCTGACTGAAGCACTTCCCACACTCACTGCATTTGTAGGGCTTCTCACCAGTATGGATCCTCTGGTGCTTGAGAAGGTTGGAGCTCCAGCTGAAGCTCTCCCCACATGTCAGACATTCATAGGGTTTCTCCCCTGTATGCATGCCCTGGTGTGCGATTAGACTTGAACTTTGGCTGAAGCTCTTCCCACACACTCCACACTTATAGGGCTTCTCCACCATGTGGGTTCTCCGGTGGGTGGACAGATTGGAGCTGCGGCTAAAGCTTTTCCCACACTCACTGCACTGATAGGGTTTTTCTCCTGTGTGAGTTCTCCGGTGGGTAATGAGGGCTGAGCTTTGGCTGAACCTCTGTCCACAGTCAGTACATTTGTATGGTTTCTCTCCTGTGTGGACTCTCTGGTGTCTGATTAGGTTGGAGTTGTAACTAAAGCTTTCACCACATTCCTTACATTCATAGGGTTTTTCTCCAGTGTGGATTCCCTGATGTGTGTTAAGGCTGGACCGGTTGCCAAAGCTCTTTCCACATTCTGGGCATGAGTATGGTTTCTCTCCTGTGTGGGTTCGCTGATGAGCAATGAGATTGGGGCTCCTGCTAAAACTCTTGCCACACTCAGCACACTGAAAGGGCTTCTCTCCCGTGTGAATCCTCTGGTGGGTTATGAGGTTTGCACTCCTGCTAAAGCTCTTCCCACAATCTCTGCATTTATAGGGTTTCTCCCCAGTGTGAGTAGTTTGGTGTCTACTAAAGTTTGAACCATCACTAAAGCTTTTTCCACATTCATCACATTTGTAGTATTTCTCTCCTGTGTGGGTCCGTTCATGGGTGATTAGGTGGGATCTCCGGCTGAAGGTTTTCCCACAATGGGGACATTCATATGGCTTCTCACCCAGGTAGGTACCCTGAAGGCCTATGAGCTGGCCAAGTTCCCTGCCCTGGGATGGCACCTCCCCTGGAGCATTTCCCTGGGGCCCCCCAGTGCCACAGTCTCTCTCAAAGTCACTCTCCCCATTGGATTGCTGAATGCCTTCCCTGTCAGGCATTTTTGAGAACAACTCATGTGATTCGACATCCTCAAATATGTCTTGGTTAGAGTTCTCCCCATTTTCACTCTGTATCTCAAAATCTGAAACAATGAAGAAAAACATACAATGTCTACTCAATTCCCTGTCATGATAAGAAAAAGCAACCAAAAGGAAATTTATATAAATTAAACTTCTAGTGAACACAAGAGGCTAGAAAATTTTCACAATTTTTAAAAAGCCAGGTTTATTTTATTCTAACTGGTTATTTAATTGCCAGGCTTCAGATCTTTATGGCAAACACCCAGAATTTCAAAGTCTTAATGATTTGGGTTCCATGTTCCTGCCTGTTTCCTCCCAGGAAATGAGAGCAGGTGGGGATGTGAAAACCTAATTAAAGGACTGCAACAGGGTACACAATAGCCCCCAATACTCACCATGGTGCCAGATACTTAGTAGGTGCTCATTAAATTTGATGAATTAATGACTTTTAGTTATACCAAAGAAATTTCCCTAAAGCTCAGTCTCCTTTCAAAAATAGCTTAAACAACAACTTATGATATTAAAATGTATCTGGTATTTACAATCTTATTACTTGGCATTTAAGTAAGACACAGATGACAGAGCCCCTGCAACATGGACCCTGGGTGTTTATACACATAACTAAAATAAGTAGGTTGGCAGTTAAAAGAGCCCTCAAATTTGTCATCTGCAGTAGAAGTCTATTAGATCTTTAACTGGTACTATGGAACACATCTTTTTGTGTGTTCCTGCCAAACTCTATTGCCCTGTAAGTATAGCTAACACTTGAATCAAAGAAATCATGGGGGAAGATTGCTGAAAGAATATATATAGCCCCTTCCTTAGATGACAGACTCTAAAATGACTCTGCCACCAAGCCAGCCCAGCAGAGGGCTGTGAGCCTGGATCACACTGCTCTGAGCCCTGGCAAAACTGTGTTTACTGAACAGTATGTTGGCATGATGGCCCTGGATGACAATCTAAGAACTGTCATTAGAAAGAAATTAATGGCTGTTAGGAACTTTAATGCTGCCGGGAAGTTGTTGACAACATTGTTCATAAAACACAATGTCCTTTTTTTTTAGATAGAGTCTCAAGCTGTCATCCTGGATAGAGTGCCATAGTGTCATAACTCATAGCAACTTCAAACTCTTGGGCTTAATCAATTCTCTTGCCTTAGCCTCCCAAGTAGCTGGGACTACAGGTGCCTGCCACAATGCCTGGCTATTCTGTTGTTGTTGCAGTTGTCATTGTTGTTTTAGGTGGTTCGGGCTGGGTTTGAACCCGCCAGCCTCATTGTATGTGGCTGGAGCCCTACCCACTGAGCTAGGGCGCCAGCCCACACAATGTCTTCTTAATGAGAATGAAGAACAAATTTCTCTCTTGACCTCAATCCCCAAAGGAGCTCCTCTTCTGGGCAACTGATTTGTGTTTGTTTCATGCCCATGACTACGGCTCCCTTTCTGCTTTGCCCACTTGGAATCTTGGAGCCAAAAGCTTAAAACAGGAATACTGGATGCTATTTATTTTTTTCCGATGGTGTTTTAAACAACTTATCCATTTATATTTAACAAAAGTTTAACAGGCATTTACTAAATACCAACTTGAAACAAGAAATTATGTTATCATGTGAGAAATTAGAATTGGAGAGACAGAGTTAAAATAGAAATCAGAAGTCTTCAATTTTTCCTTAATCTTCATGACCAGCCTGAGAATACTGGATGTTTTTATACCATGTATTTTGTGTATTTTTATTTCATGTTTTGCCTCTCATTACTTTTTTTTTTTTTTTCCTGAGACAGAGTCTCATTCTGTTGCCCCAGGCTAGAGTGCCATGGCAACAGAGCTCACAGCAACCTCAAACTCCCAGGTTAAAGCCATCTTACTGCTTCAGCCTCCCAGGTAGTTGGGACTACAAGTGCCTGCCAAAATGCCTGGCTAATTTTTCTGTTTTTAGTAGAGATGGGGTCTCGCTCTTGCTCAGGCTAGTCTCTGGTCTCTTCTAAGCTTAAGAGATCTTCCTACCTCAGCTTCCCAGAGTGCTAGGATTATAGGGATGAGCCTCTGTGCCTGGCCTATTTTCTTTCTTCCTATAAATTCCTTGTGCTATATTTTGGTAGAGTCTCCAGTCCTTTTTTGAAATTCTGTAGGAGTACACAGAAATAAATTAATGATGTTTTGATGAATATTATAGCCTGATTATTCCTAAGACCTAACATTAGACCTCCTGAGAAAACAGAGAAAACAATTAGTAAAACAATTATACAAAGTCTTGGTAACATTTCTATTATTAATGTTAATAAATTGTTTACTTAAGGTTAGATGCTGAATTCAACAAATAATGGTCTCTATAATTTAATGTAAATCTCCACATATGGGCATATCATACAAGCTACCAGTGAACTATGAGTTCATATAATTGCCCTCTAGCTGCTGGACAGGGATATGAGGGGCACAAGAGAAAAGGCATTTGGAGAAATAAAGACAAAATGGGAAGGAGCACAAAAGGAAATAGGCATCTTGGAAAAAAAGCAAAAGGGAAAAAGAGGACCAAAATGAGAAAGAAACAATTAAATGAAATGGAAACAAAGAAAAGTTAGAAGGATTAAAGGAAATGACAGAAAAAGAAGACTCAAGGCAGCACCTGTAGCTCAAGGAGTAGGGTGCCAGCCCCATATACCAGAGGTGGTGGGTTCAAATCCAGCCCTGGCCAAAACTGCAAATAAATGAATAAATAAATAAATAGAAAAAAAAAGAAAAAGGAGAATCAATGAACATATACAGGTAATTGGAGTTCTCAAAGAAAACTAAAAGGACTAGAACAAATACTAGAATAAATAAAAGGACTAGAACAAATAATCTAAAAAGGTATAAGAATCTTTGAAAGTTCTACTGTGTGCCAAGGAAAACTAACCCAAGCTAACAGCGAGACAGGTGGACAACAGCAAAAAGATCAAATCCCTTATAAGAGGGAAGATCAATTGGTTTCAAGATTTCCCTACAGTAACATTCAGTACCTAAAGTCAGAGAAGAAATAGCCATGTGATATTCAAGAAAATATATGCCAAGGATTTTATATTCAACAAAACTGTTCTTCACATATTAAACCTATAGGCAAACAGCTTTGAACATATGCAAATTTGTGGACTCTTAAGGGATGAACACCTAATAAAGTTAACTTTAGAACAAAGACTAAATTTACCATGGCAATTAGGATGCTTAGAGTAAATGTCATAGAGCAGTGTAGAAATGACATTGTAATAAAAATGGAGGTTGAAGGGTTATAGGTATAGGTGGGATATAGGATATGTTTGCTGATTGCCTTGTCTGGCAATCATTGCCTCATCTGCCTCATCATTACCTTTTCATACCTGGAAATCTAAAAGATAACAATTAACAATGGTAAATCATGTAACTAAAGTATAAATGTATGAAAATAAACATTAAGAGAGATTGTTGACTGAAATGGGGAGGAGGAAAGAGATTATCTCTGTAAGATGTTAAGTTATTATGAAATCTCAAAAGTTAAACATTAATACAAAATCAGACCAAAGAGATGAAACAAAACCTCCAGGCAGACCCAGCAGACATGTGAAGTCAGAATTTCATACAGGTGGTGCATGACAGATGGAATGGCAGAGAAGAGGATCTGCACAAGGACTATGGCAGTGGTTCTCAATCTTCCTAATGCTGCAGCCCTTTAATATAGTTCCTGTGGGTCGTGACCCACAGGTTGAGAACCACTGGACTATGGGAATGTAGCACAGGACAAGGGTGGACACTCAAACCACAGAGGAAAGACATAGCCAGATGAAAAAATTCAAGTTGGACCCATGCTAAGACAAATCTCAAATGAATCGAAGATCTAAATAAAAAAAAACAAAACAGTATCAAACTCTTTAGATGAAAATATGAAGCTGAGCATGGTGGCTCATGCCTATAATCCCAGCACTTTGGGAGGCCAAGGCAGGAGGATTCCTGAGGCCAGGAGTTTGAAGTTGCTGTGAGCTATTATGACACCACCTCACCTTAGACCAGGCAACAGAGTGAGACCCAGTCTCAAACAACAACAATAACAACAAAACAAAAACAAAACAAGAAAGAAAATATGAGAGGATTTTTTAAAAATCTGGGATCCTTTAAGTGTGATAACCTAATTTGTGGGGTTATTTTTTATTACCTCATTACAGAGGCACTTCTGAGTGGAATCCAGACCCAATATCCCCTTACTGTCTGCTGCTGAAGGACCAAGCCCATCCTTCCTTACCTTGACAGAGATGTGAGACTGTCACAGTCTGGGGAAGAACAGAGGGGGTTGGGAGTTCTTTAGAAAATGCCTTTTGATAACAGAGAGTCACAGGAGCCATTCTCAAGGACAGAAAAGAGTAGCCCTTCAGGTGACCTGCCTTAACAAGGGCCTCCAAATGGGAAAAAGTCATTTAGCTAGGAAGAATGAGAAGGGTCGGAAGGGTCCTGAGCTCCTCAAGAAAGGCTGGCCCTTGTGACATCAGGGAGACAAAGTACAGCACCTTTAAGCACAGGCAACTCCTTCAGTGGCCAATGAAGAAAACGAAAACTCAGAACCTGATTTTGATCAAATACAAGGATAATATTTTCACCAACATGCTATGAGTGGTGATGACATGATATGGCAGCAGTAGGGAATTTTTTTAAAAAGGAATTGTACTAGTAGAAATAGGGTTTGCTATTCCAAGATGCCAGGGTGAGCATATTTTGTGGCCACAATTGCATACAAAGAAGCGGCTTCTTTTTTTTTTCAGACAGAGTCTCACTTGTCTCCCTAAGACAAATCTCAAATGAATCAAAGATTTAAATGTAAAAAAACAAAACAAAACAAAACAAAACAGTATCAAACTCTTAGATGAAAATATGAAGCTGAGCATGGTGGCTCATGCCTACAACCCCAGCACTTTGGGAGACCAAGGCAGGAGGACTCATAGCAACCTCAAACTCTTGGGCTTAAGTGATTCTCTTGCCTCAGCCTCCCAAGTAGCTGGGACTACAGGCACCCGCTACAACACTCGGCTTTTTGTTGCAGTTGTCACTGTTGTTTAGCAGGCCTGGGCCAGGTTTGAACCTGCCAGCCTCGGTGTATGTGGCCGGCAACCTACCCACTGAGCTATGGGCACTGAGCCAAAAAGGTGAGGAACCTGAGCAAGAGGTTGGAAGGCCCAGATAGACACTAGAGAAAACTTAGAAATGAGTCAGGCATCAAGGAAATAGGAAAGAACAGATCTCACTTCCCAAATGTCATTGATCTCCCCTAAAACTACTGAAGTGGAGAAGATGTCCCCCATCTATGTAGAGACTTTAAAACAAGGGCTTTGGAGTATGGTGTGCAATTTGAAAGTTCACGAACCTCACAAAAATTACATTCTTTATTCATATTACATTCTCTAATTTCAGATAGTACAAATATCACAAAGGAACTAAAGCAGGTGATGGCAAAGTAAACGAGCAGAGTGCCCCTCCAAGAAGGCGACATTTACAGTAACTGACAGTCAGCACTATTACACAAGTATGTAAATCAGTAACTATGGAATATTGATCCATTTTTATTAAATCATATGCTTTATTGTAAACAATTAACAAGCTTGTTCTTTTTGCATGTAATACTGAATTACCCACTTATTAACAGAGAGACCCACATCCACTCATCTGTGACTAAATTCAGGTTTTGGAAAGCATAAACAGATTGTCAAAAGTCTGTCTGAGAGAGACTCAGAAGAATTTGTCTAGGTTCTTACGGTAAAGATCCAAGAAAGAAAGAAAAGAATATATGGTTCTCCCTTTGTGCACTGCTGGTGGGAATGTAAAATAGCACAGCCACTGCAGAAAACACTATGGCGGTTCCTCAAAAAGAATTAAAATAGCATTTTAATAATCTAGCAATTCTACTTCTGGGCATATATGCCCCAAAGAATTAAAAGCCAAGACTTGTGGCTCGGCGCCTGTGGCTTAATCGGCTAAGGCGCCAGCCACGTACACCTAAGGTGGAGGGTTCAAATCCCCAGCCCAGGCCCGCCAAACAACAATGATGGCTGCAACCAAAAAATGGCCGGGCGTTGTGGGGGGCGCCTGTGGTCCCAGCTACTTGGGAGGCGGAGGCAGGAGACT
>CAUYQV010017820.1:0-16055 GCA_963574575.1 Galagoides demidoff
CACATTCTTGACATTTGTAGGGTTTCTCTCCAGAGTGAATTCTTTTATGTATAGAAAGGCTTGAGTACTGGTTAACTGTTTTGCCACTGGTGGCTCAAAGGAGTAGGGTGTCGGCCCCATATGCTGTAGGTGGTGGGTTCAAATGAAGCCCCAGTGGAAAAAGGCAAAGAAAATTAAACAAAATAAAAAAGAAATAAAAAAGTTTTGCCACGATCTTGACATTTGTAGGGTTTCTCTACAGAGTGAATTCTTTGATGTCTAGAAAGGCCTGAGTGCAGAGTACAGGCTCTGCCACATTCTTGACATTTGTAGGGTTTCTCTACAGAATGAATCCTCTCATGTCTAGTAAGGAGTGTGTTGGTTAAACGTTTTTGCACATTCTTGACATTAGTAGGGTTTCTCTCCAGAGTGAATTCTTTGATGTAGAGAAAGGCCTGAGTGCTGGGTAAAGGCTTTGCTACATTCTTGACATTTGTAGGGTTTCTCTCCAGAGTGAATTCTTTGATGTCTAGAGAGGTGTGAGCTCGAGTTAAAGGCTTTGCCACATTCTTCACATTTGTAGGGTTTCTCTCCAGAATGAATTCTTTGATGTCTAGTAAGGTGTGTGTGCTGGTTAAAGGCTTTTCCACATTCTTTACATTTGTAGGGTTTCTCTCCAGAGTGAATTCTTTGATGTACAGAAAGGCTTGAGTGCCGGTTAAAGGCTTTGCCACATTCTTGACATTTGTAGGGTTTCTCTCCAGAGTGTATTCTTTGATGTATAGAAATTTGTGAGTGCCAGGTAAAAGCTTTGCCACATTCTTTACATTTGTAAGGTTTCACTCCAGAATGTATTTTTTGATGTTCATAAAGGCCTGTGTACTGGGTAAAGGCTTTTCCACATTCTTGACATTTGTAGGGTTTCTCTCCAGAGTGAATTCTTTTATGTTGAGTAAGAGATGAACTGACACTAAAGGCTTTGCCACACTCTTGACATTTGTGGGGTTTCTCTCCAGAGTGAATTCTTTGATGTACAGAAAGGCCTGAGTGCTCGGTAAAGGTTTTGCCACATTCTTGACACATGTAGGGTTTCTCTCCAGAGTGAAGTCTTTCATGTCTAGAAAGGCCTGCACGCAGGGTAAAGGCTTTGCCACATTCTTGACATTGGTAGGGCTTCTCTCCAGAGTGAATTTTTTGATGTATAGAAAGGTGTGAGTGCTGGTTAAAGGCTTTGCCACATTCTTCACATTTGTAGGGTTTCTCTCCAGAGTGAATTCTTTGATGTCTCGTAAGGGCTGCCCTATCAATAAAGGCTTTGCCACAGTCTGCACATTTGTAGGGTTTCTCTCCAGAGTGCATTCTTTGATGTCTACAGAGGTGTGAGTTCCTTAAAAAGGCTTTGCCACATTCTTCACATTTGTATGGTTTCCCTCCAGAATGAAGTACTTTATGAACAGAAAGGCTTGAGTAATGTTTAAAGGCTTTGCCACAGTGTTGACATTTGTACTGTGTCTCTCCAAAATGAATTCTTTTATAGCCATAAATGTGTAAGTACATCTTGGTAAGTTTGTCACATTCCTTATATTTGTAGGGTTTCTCTCCAGTATTCAAAATCTTATGCTTACAATAATTTGATCTGTGGATTAGACATGTGCCATCATTTTCACACTTGTTGAGTTTCTGTCCAGTATGAAGTCTTGAGCAAGATTGGAAGAGTTGGCAACCTTCTTTGCATTTGTATCGTTTTTCTCCAGTATGAGTTACCTGATGTTCTGTGATGTGTAAACAGGGCTTAGAGGCTTTCCCATACTGTTTACATTTAAAAGTTTTCTCTAATTTATATATCATGTTATGTCTATTTAGATTTGACAACTGTCTGAAGACTTTGCCATGGGTAGCTGTTAGATATTCGTCAAGTGCACTGTAACATACTTTCTTCTCCTTACACTCACACACACCTTCCCAGTCTTTTGTAAAGTTTAAATTCTCAGGGCCACAGGTTTGATATCTGCTAAGGATCATCTCCGGAAATAAAATATTTGTGCTCAGGTCTTGCAAATGGTCTTCGGTAGAATAATTAAATAGAGCTGAAAGAAATTTAAACAATAACAATTTTAGCCACTCACTTTTTGTCAGAATCCAGTAAATATGCATTACACATTTTATCTGCAAAATCATGTTAAGAACATTAGGAAGATACCATAATACAGTAGAGAGGCACCAATTATCTTAAAGATAAATAAATGCTGCATGTATACACCACATTTTGGGAAATTCTGAAAACCAGGTAAGAAAATGCAGCACAACAGGTAAGCAGAACCTGTATAGATAATGTAGAGGCAGGGCATTGGATCACATATTTAATCCTAGAACTCAGGGACACTGAGGTGAATGGATCACTTGAGCATAGGTGTTTGAGATCAACCTGAGCAAAAGTGAGACCCCACATGGATCGGTGCCTGTAGCTCAAGTGACTAAGGCACCAGCCACATACACTGGAGATGTAAGGTTCGAATACAGCCCCAGCCTGCCAAACAACAATGGCAACCAAAAACAGCTGGGCCTTGCGCTAACCTGTGAGGCCTAGGCTCTTTATCTGGGGTGACAGCTTGAGACTCTGTCTCAAAAAAAAAGTGAGACACCCCCACCACCAACTCTACCACAAACAGAAAAATTAGTCTAGCACTGTGGCACATGCCTCTAGTCCCAGCACCTCATGAGGCTGAGGCAAGAAGATCTCTTGTGCTCAGAAGATTGAGGATGCTGTGAGCTGTAAAACACAGCACTCTTCCCAGGGTGACAACTACGTAGGGTAGAATAAATGAATAAATAAATAGATACATACATACATTCATAAAGTATGTATGGGCATATACATAAATATATTTCTAAAATAAAAGGAAAAATCATCAATAATAATAATAATAATAATGGCTCGGCGCCTGTGGCTTAATCGGCTAAGGCACCAGCCACGTACACCTAAGGTGGCAGGTTCGAATCCCCAGCCCGGGCCCACCAAACAACAATGATGGCTGCAACCAAAAAATGGCCGGGCATTGTGGGGGGCGCCTGTGGTCCCAGCTATTTGGGAGGCGGAGGCAGGAGACTCGCTTGAGCCCAGGAGTTGGAGGTTGCTATGAGCTGTGATGACGTGGCACTCTACCCAGGGGGATAGCTTGAGGCTCCATCTAAAAAATAATAATAAATAATAATAATAATAATAATAATAATAATAATAATAATAATGAAAGAGCCAAGGAGAACAATAAGAGAAGTTTGTCATATTTACCCCCCACCACAGAATTTATGACATCTTAGTAGAGAATGAAAGTAGAATCCTAAATCTGAGCTTTGTCCTCAAAAGGAAAAGAGTAACACGTTTGTTCATCCTTCTTGCTTTTGAGGGTGTTTCCAAAGAAAGGTTGCTGTCTCCTATCAGTAATAGTGTGTAAAGGAATGGTGCTATAGTTTCTAAGACCGACTAGGGGTGCTGAAATCAAAGGCAAAATATTATAGCAGCAGAGAGACTCCAATGTAACAGACAAATTAAGGTCTGGCAAGTGATGAGAAACACTAAAGAGGACATGTGGAAAAATTCTTCCACTAAAAAATAACCATGCATTGGGCAGTGCCTGTGGCTCAAAGGAGTAGGGTGCTGGCCCCATATGCCAGAGGTGGCGGGTTCAAACCCAGACCTGGCCAAAAATTTCAAAAAAAAAAAAAAGCAAAAAACAAAAAAACCATGCATTTCCACAGGTAAAACATTGCCAGAATGTATAGTTCCCCCTTTCTTAGTGTAATGTGTGTCAGAGTCTTACAGGATACAGCCATATCACAAAGTTTGTGAAAGGTGGCTTTTCTAATCCTCAAAAATCAATGAAAACTTATAACATATACTTAGAGGGACATAACCCAAAGCACCAAAAAAAACAAAAACAAAAAAAAAATCCAAACTGGAATTAATCATAAGGAATAGAGATGTTTAAAATACCTGAAAACTTTATCTCAATTATGCTAAATGCATCAAATAGGAATGATAAAGAAAAATGAAGGTACCAAACACAATGAAAATGACTGAGCAGTCTCAAATGTAAGTAAAAAGATATAAAGTATGAAGAAACCTTACCATATTTCAGCTAGGAGAAACAAAGACTTCCATAAAAAGACAGATGAGGGCGGCGCCTGTTGCTCAGTGAGTAGGGCACCGGCCCCATATACCGAGGGTGACAGGTTCAAACCCAGTCAGGGCCGAACTACAACAAAATAATAGTTGGGTGTTGTGGCGGGTGTCTGTAGTCCCAGCTACTCGGGAGGCTAAGGCAAGAGAATTGCCTAACCCGAGTTATGGAGGTTGCTATGTCCTGTGATGAAAAAGAAATATCCCAAGGGCAATAAAGTGTGACTCTTTCTCTCAAAAAAAAAAAAAAAAATTAACACACAAGAAGAGAATATTGAAAGCAGCAAGTTAAAACAGATGTGTTATTGCTAAGGATGTTCTTGTCAGATTACTAGTGAATTAATCAACATGAACCTTCCACATCAAAAAAAGAGTTGGTGATATAGTCAAACAGCCAAAAAAAGAAAAACTTGAAAGCCCATACACGATATCCATCACTGTGAAGAAAAAAGAAATATTTATCAAGATACATAGATGCTGGCTCAGCACCTGTGGCTCAAGTGGCTAAGGCGCCAGCCACATACATCTAAGGTGGCGGGTTCAAATCCAGCCCAGTCCGCCAAAACAACAATGACGACTGCAACCAAAAAATAGCTGGGCGTTGTGGTGGGTGCCTGTGGTCCCAGCTGAGGCAGGAGACTTGCTTGAGCCCAGGAGTTGGAGGTTGCTGTGAGCTGTGATGCTATGGCACTCTACCCAGAGGGACAGCTTGAGGCTCTTGTCTCAAAAAAAGAAAAAAAAAAAAAAGATACATAGATGCTGGTAAGGTGAGGTGGCTCACGTCTGTGATCCTAGCACTCAGCAAAGTCGAGCAGAGTGGATTGCTTGAAGTTACAGGTTTGAGACCAGCCTGAGCAAGACCAAGACAACATCAGTAGTAAAAATAGAAAATCAAAATAGATCCTCAAGCAAGAGGTCACAAGGTGACATAGTGAGACTCTGTCTCAAAAAAAAGAGAAAGTGTGTAGTAAACCTCTGGTAATGGGTCTGTATTTACAATATAACAAGATATAATTGTTGACAAAAATAACAAACGCCAGTACAGATGTTAAAAAAAGTTGTCAACAGTAAGCCCTTCTCTTTCAAAGGTTACATAATAATTCACAGTCATTTCTTCTCTTTCAAAAATTATGTACACATGACTGGGTGGGGTGACTCATGCATGTAATCCTAGCACTCTTGCAGGCTGAGGCAGGTGGATTGCTTGAGCCCCTGAGTTCCAAATCAGCCTAAGCAAAATTGAGACCCTGTCTCTACTAAAAATAGAAAAACAGAGGCAAGAAGATCACTTAAAACTAAGAGTTGAAGAATGCCATGAGCTATGATGATACTATGGCATTCTACTCAGGGTGACAGTTTGAGATTCAGTTTAAAAAAAAAAATTACATACAAATTTATGGACTAAACTTCATAATGAAATGACAGACATTACATAAAGATAGGGAGGCCAGGCACAGTGGCTCATGCCTTTAATCCCAGGACTCTTGGGGTCCAAGGTGGGTGGATTTCTTGACCTCCCAGATTCAAGACCAGCCTAAACAAGTGAGAGAGACCCTGTCTGTAGTAAAATATCTGGGTATCTGGCTACCGCCTATAGTACAAGCAACTCCAGAGGCTGAGGCCAAAGGATCACTTCAGCCTAGGAAGTTGAGGTCGCTTTGAGCTATGATGCCATGGCACTATACCGGGGGAAACAAAGTGAGACTCTGTCTCAAAAAAATAAAATAAAATAAAATAAGTAAAGATAGGGGTTTAAAAACAAAAAAATCAAAATCCAACTCTATATTTGATACTCATCTAACATGTAATGACAAACATGGAATAAAAAATGACAGGACAGAAAGGTATTAGGCCGGGTGCAGTGGCTCACGGCTGTCATCCCAGCACTCTGGGAGGCCAAGGTCCGTTGATAGCTTGAGTTCATGAGTTCAAGACCAGCTTTAGCAAAAGTGAGACCCTGTCTCTACTAAGAATAGAAAAACTTAGGCAAGAGGATCCCTTGAGTGTAAACTGGGAAGCTGCTGTGAGATATCATGACACAGCACTCAAAAAGAAAAGAACAAGAAAGATATTTAATTCAAATATTAATCAAATGAGAGCAAGGGAGATATCATAAGGAGATATGTACATAAATGTGTATACATGTGTGTCTGTATATAAATACACACACGTGTTAAAACGAGAGTCTCACCCTATGGCCCAGGCTAGAGTGCACAGCATCAGCCTAGCTGACAGCAACCTGAAACTTCTAGGTTCAAGCATTCCTGCTGAATCAGCCTTCTGACTAGCTGGCAGTACAGGTTCCTGCAATGATAGTCAGGTAATTTTATCTTCTATTTCTAACAGAGATGGGGTGTTGCTCTTATTCCAGCTTGTCTCCAACCCCTTAGCTCAAGACATCCTCTCGTCTCAACCTCCCAGATTGATAGCATTATAGACATACAGCAGGAGCACCCAGCCAAAGACAATATATTTTTAGGCAAAACATGTCTTATTTTGAAAAATATGCTTTAAGTCAAAGTGGTCACAAAATGTAAAGAATATGAAATAATAATATAAGGGCTTATTGGTTAGAAAACTATAACTCATTGTTGTTATTTTGAATATATATAAAACGCATACTGAAAAAAATGTAGGACAGATATACAACTGTCACGTACATGCTCTAATAAAGAGCTATCTGTACACATATTTATTGCGACATTATTCACATAATAAATTGGGTGAAAGAAATCCACATCAGCCTCAAGAAACAAATGATGAGGCTCGGCGCCTGTGGCTCAATCAGCTAAGGCGCCAGCCACGTACACCTAAGGTGGCGGGTTCGAATCCCCAGCCCGGGCCCGCCAAACAACAATGATGGCTGCAACCAAAACATGGCCGGGTGTTGTGGCGGGCACCTGTGGTCCCAGCTACTTGGGAGGCGGAGGCAGGAGACTCACTTGAGCCCAGGATCTGGAGGTTGCTATGAGCTGTGATGCCATGGCACTCTACCCAGGGGGATAGCTTGAGGCTCCGTCTCAAAAAAAAAAAGAAACAAATGATGAAATATAATGTAGGATATAGAAATGACAGAGTATTACTCAGCTTCTAAAAATCAGGAAATCTTCTAACATCCCTAATAAAGATAAAGGTTAACTTTATGGTAAATGAAACGGCATTTCAAAAATTATCTTTAAATTACACAAATAATTCACACAAACATAATATCTATTTACCAATGAATATGAGTTATACTGAAGACAGTTTTAGTAGGCCAGGGGCAGTGGTTCATGCCGAGGCAGGTACATTGCCTCAGCTCAGGAGTTCAAGACAAGTCTAAGCCAGAGCAAGACCCATCTTCAAAAAAAACAGATGGGTATTATGGTGGATACCTGTACACCCAGCAACAGGGGAGACAGGGAAAAGAATCATTTGAACCCAAGAGTTTGATGTTGCTGTGAACTATAATACCACGCCACTCTACTGAGGGTGACAAAGTGAGACTCTGTTCCCCCCACTCACAAAAAGAGTTTTCATACATATTCACCTACAGGATAAAATAACCATTGGCCAGCAACCAAGAGAAAATGTACTATTCCTAAACCAAATATAAGAAACATGTAGGCAAATGGACAGAAAGAAAATGAAATTCCCACTAGACACGAGGTTGATTTATATTTAATTTGTGTTCTCAGTCTTAAAGTATACAGAGTTGAATAATGTTATGCAAAATTATAATGAAAAAAGTGTCCCAAAGTGACTCAGAGATAAAAAAGTGATATTGTGTTTTAGAACATGAATCTCTTTATCTTCACACAGAAAAATATGATGGAAAATCTTGTAATGGATATTTGGTAAATAATGGTAGATTTAGCTGCAATTTCCCATATTCCTTATCCATCTGTCTGGCAAATTTTGGTACACCATGTATAGGTAAAAAATACAAACAAAATTGATTAAGGTGAGATGAGGTACTTTAAAAATTTAAAAAGAGGGGCGTGCCTGTGGCTCAATGAGTAGCGCACCGGCCCCATGTACTGAGGGTGGCGGGTTCAAACCTGGTCCCTGCCAAACTGCAACAAAAAATAGTCAGGCCTTGTGGTGGGTGCCTGTATTCTCAGCTACTCCAGAGGCTGAGGCAAGAGAATCGCCTTAGCCCAGGAGTTGAAGGTTGCTATAAGCTGGGACACCACGGGCACTCTACTGAGGCTGATAAAATGAGACTCTGTCTCTAAAGAAAAATTAAAAAGAGACCTGGAGCAGTGACTCATGTCTGTAATCTGAACATTCTAGGGGACAGAACCAGGTAGATGGCTGGAGCTCACTAACACTTTTCAAAGAACTATAAATGGCCAATGAGCATTTCAAAGAATGCCTAAAGTCCTAATTCTTAGGGAAATGTGAAGCAAAATCACAAGGAAATGTTACACATACTCACAGTGAACCCTAAAAAATGTGTGTCAAGGATACATAGAAATTATCAACTTTTAGCAAAATTATGAAGAAAAATGTAGCAGACTCTATTAAAATCATTGAAAGTTTCTCAGAAAACTAAAATTTAAAGTTATTATTTGGCTCTGTGCCTTTAAGCTCAGTGGCTGGGGCACCGGCCACATGCACCGGGACTGGCAGGTTCAAACCCGGCCAGGGCCTGCCAACAACAATGACAACTACAACAAAAAAATAGCCTGGCATTGTGGCAGGGGACTGTAGTCCTAGCCATTCAGGAGGCTGAGGCAAAAGAATTACTTAAGCCCAAGAGTTGGAGGTTGCTGTGAGCTGTGACTCCACGGCACTCTACCGAGGGGGATATAGTAAGACTCTGTCTCAAAAATAAATAAATAAATGCTATGATTTCATCCAGCAATCTCTCATCTGGGTATATATCCTAACTACGCACTGCAGATTGGGGAAGATACACGTCCTCACTCACATTCATCACAGCATTATTCATAAAAGCCAAGACGTGGCCAGGTATAGTCACTCATACATCCAGTCCTAGCATTTTAGGAGGATGAGGTGGGAAGATAGGTGGACCACAGGAGTTCAAGACCAGGCTAAGCAATAGTGAGACCCCCATCTCTACTAAAAGAATGGTAGGATAATCAGCAGTTTGGAAGGCTGAAGTAGGATTGCTTGAACCCTTGTGTTGAAGTTGTTCTAAGGTAGGATAATGGATGCTATAGCATTCTACTTCTGGCAACAGTTCATCTCCATCTCACAAAGTTTTCTTTTCCAGATAACTACAATGTTCCATTATGACTATGGATTGAACTAAAGCAGGTATTTTTTCTTTCTTTTTTTTTTTTGAAACAAAGTTTCACTTTTGTCACCCTCTGTAGAATGCTATATCAAAGCTCATAGCAACCTCAAATTCATGGGCTTAAGCAATTTTTTTGCCTCAACCTCTCAAGTGGCTGGGACTATAGGTACCTGCCACAATGCCGGGTTACTATTTTGGTTGTTGTCATTGAGTTATCATTGTTGTTTAGCAGACCTGGGTCAGGTTCAAACCCGCCAGACCCGGCGCCCTAACCAGGTTGAACAACAAGCACTGAGCCTGGGTATTTTTTGTTAATATTAGTTAACATTTTGTTGGATGAGAGCAGGTATACTGAATATTATATGCACCATCCTGCAATAAAATGTATGATTTATTAATAGGAGATACTTATCAGAAAATGTCAATAAACATTTGAAAACAGTAAAGATAATTTTTGTTATGTTATTCATATATTATTATTTTTACAAAAACTGAAAAGGGGCTCAGCGCCTGTGGCTCAAGTGGCTAAGATGCCACCCATATACACCTGAGCTGGTTGGTTCGAGTCCAGCCTGGGCCCACCAAACAACGATGGATGCAACCAAAAAAATGCGGGCATTGTGGTGGGTACCTGTAGTCCCAGCTACGTGGGAGGCGGAGGCAGGAGAATCCCTTGAGCCCAGGAGTTGGAGGTTGCTTAGAGCTGTGATGCCACAACACTCTACCTAGGGTGTCGGTATGAGGCGCTGTCTCCAAAAAAAAAAAGTGAAAAGGTTTAACTCACCTGTTAGAAACAATTAAAAAACATTTATAAATAAAATAAAAATATAACTTTGTAAAATATGACAAATCATACTATTTAAAATAAGCGCTCGGGCAAAACTAACATATCATTTAGATAAGGTTAAGGAAAGTGATGCCAATCCTGCTGATTTGTTTGCCCATAGTAAACTAGAAATTTCAAGTTTATTTTGAAAAATAAACTTTCTTTGAAAAATAAATTTTTTAATTTATTTTTATTACTATTATTTATTTATTTATTTTGGACAGAACATGAAGCTGTTGCCCTGGGTAGAGTGCTCTAGCATCACAGCTGAAAGCAACCTGCAACCCCTGGGCTTAAGAGATTCTCTTTACTCAGCCTCCCAAGTAGCTGGGACTACAGGCACCACCAGAATACCTGGCTATTTTTTTTTTTCTTTTTTGGTTGTAGTTGTCATTGCTGCTTGGCAGGCCTGGGCTGGATTCGAACCCACCAAATCTGGTGTATGTGGCTGGTGACTTAGCCACTTGAGATACAGGCATCAAGCCTTCTTTATTATTATTTTTTATTTATTTACTTTTTTTGAGACAGAGTTGCTCTATGTTGCCCTCAGTTAGTGTGCTGTGGTATCACAGCTCATAGTAACCTCAAAATTCTGGGACCAAGCGATTCTCTTGTCTCAGACTCCCACATAGCTGTGACTAAGGTACCACCAGGATGCCCTGTCATTTTCCTGTTGCAGTTGATACTGTTGTTTAGCTGGCATGGGCCTGGCTACAACCCACCAACCTCAATGAATGCAGCTGGCGCTGTATCTACTGTGGTACAGGTGCCAAGCCAAGTGAGCCTTTTAATAAATCTGGAATTCCTACTCATTCTCTAAATCACTTCCTACATAAGTTAAAATTCTAACACAGTTCTGAATATTTAAATCTAAAATTACAGAAAATTGAACACAGAATAAAATGGAATGTGAAAACATAGAAACAGTAAAACCAGCAAGATAGTAGAATACAAGTCCCATCTTCATGTATTCCTCCCAAAGGAACCTTCTACAGGGAAAAATGCTTCAGTGAGAGCCCAGCACACGGACTCACACCTGTCATCTCACTTAGTGAGAGGCTGAGGTGAGAGGATCACTTAGGTCCAATAGTTTGACACCAGCCTAGGCAATACAGTGAGTTGCCATCTCACAATAAGTGATGTTATGAGAGCTTTGGAATCCAAGGAGGAGGTTGTGAAATTCTCCTAATGCCCTTAAGGAGGGTCGCTCAGAGAAGGTCGACCCTCATTCACTTAGCAAACTAGAGGATCCTTGGTCTGGGTTACTAACTGGAGAATGGCCTGCTTACCTTTGTCCCATTAAGAATTCTGAAAGGAGGCTCGGCGCCTGTGGCTCAAGTGGCTAAGGCGCCAGCCACATACACCTAAGGTGACGGGTTCAAATCCAGCCCAGGCCCACCAAACAACAATGACGGCTCCAACCAAAAAACAGCCAGGTGTTGTGGTGAGTGCCTGTGGTCCCAGCTACTTGGGAGGCTGAGACAGGAGAGTCACATGAGCCCAGGAGTTGGAAGTTGCTGTGAGCTGTGATGCCACAGCACTCTACCCAGGGGGATTGCTTGGGACTCTGTCTCAAAAACAAAGAAAGAAAGGAAGAATTCTGAAAGGAAAATGTGGGACTCTCCATCTTCTCCCAGCCATGATGTGGGAGTGGTGCTACCCATCCAGAGACCTGGAGGGAAATGTTCACTCACAATCATGGAGACAGGCCTACAGACATGGGCACTTTGTGTGTGTGTATATATATGTGTACTATTTGTGTGTGCATATATATGTATAGACTTTTTTGTGTGCATACCCACACACACACAAATAGTATACATGTATACAAGAGAATCTCCATAGTGAGCCATTTCCCTACATTGACCATCTCCTCAACTTGACCTGATTTTCATAGAGCAGACATGCATCACATGTATGTATTGGTACAGCAGGCCTAGTTCCATATGCTAATCACCTCTGTATGTTGACAAGTTTGTTACAGTCCCTTGAGTGGCCAACTTGCAGAGGTTCTGCTGCTTGCATGTCTGTGTGTATGTGTGTGTATGAATAAGCATATTCTAAGCAAGAGACAGTTATAAAATAAGAATTATATTATAACAACAGAGACACTAATATATCCTCAGGATTACTCTAAACTCCTGAATGACATAATATGATTAAGAAATGTAGGCTCAGCACCTGTAGCTAGGGCAGCTAAGCGCCTGCAGCTAGGGCAGAGCTTGTAGGTTTGAATCCAGCCCGGACATGCCAAACAACAATGACGACTACAACCAAAAAATAGACGGGCATTATGGCAGGCGCCTGTGTCCCAGCTATTTGGGAGGCTGAGGCAAGTGAAGTGCCTAATCCTAGCAGTTGGAGGTTGCTGTGAGCTGTGATTCCACAGCATTCTACCCAGGGTGACAGCTTGAGACTCTGTCTCAAAAAAAAAAAAAAAAAAGAAAAGAAATGTAGCCATAGGATGTGGGGAATCATACCTCTAATCCTAACCCTTGGGGAGGCCAAGGCAAATAGACTGCTTGAGCTCAAGAGCTCAGGACCACCCTGAGCAAGAGGGAAACAACAACTCTACTAAAAATTGCAAAACTAGACAAATGTGGTGGAGGGCACCTGTTCCCAGGTACTCAGGAGGCTGAGCCAAGGGGATCCCTTGATCTGAAGTTTTTAAGGTTGTGAGCTATAATGCCCTGATACATTGCATTGTCTCAAAAAGAAAAACCTCAAAAGTGAATTGTAGGGAGTAGATACCTTTATACATACTAAGGTTGGCAAAGGCTGGGCACTGTGGATCACGCCTATAATCCTAGCAGTGTGGGAGGTTGAGGTGGATGAATAGCTTTGAACTTACAAGTTTGAGACCAGCATGAGCAAAAGCAAAATCCTGTCTCTACTAAAAATAGAAAAACTGAGGTAAGAGCATCGCTTAACCCTGAGGTAGAGCCTGCTGTAAGCTATGATGCCATTGCACCACAACCAGAGTGACAGACAGATTGAGACTCTGTCTCCAAAAAAATGGTTGGTAAATTAGTGCACATAGAAATTAAATTATTTTTCACAGTTCATATAAAAACTGTGAATTTTGAGGTTAAAGAACATTAGACTTGGCTGGGCGCCTGTGGCACAAGCTGCTAAGGTACTAGCTACATGCACCAGGGGTGGAGAGTTTGAATCAAGCCCAGGCCTGCCAAACAATGATAACTGCAACCAAAAAATAGCTGGGGCTAGGCCCCTGTGGCTCAAGAGCCTAAGGGGCCAGCCACAAACACCTGAGCTGGTGGGTTTGAATCCATACTGGGCCCACCAAACAACAATGATAGCTGCAACCAAAAATACCCAGGCGTTATGGCGGGCACCTATAGTCCCAGCTACTTGGGAGGCAGAGGCAGGAGAATTGCTTCAGGCCAAAAGTTGGAGGTTGCTGTGAGCTGTGATGCCACAGCACTCTACCTGGGGCGACAGCTTGAGGCTCTGTCTCTAAAATAAATTGCTGGGTGTTGTGGCGGGCACCTGTGGTCTCTGCTACTAGGGAGGATGAGGCGAGAGAATTGCTTAAGCTCACGAGTTTGAGGTTGCTGTGAGCTATAATGCTGTGGCACTCTGCCCAGGGGGACAGCTTGAGGCTCTGCCTCAAAAAAAATTAATTAATTAATTAACTTTCTTGCATTTGGGGAGATTCTTAGTGTCCTGCTAAAAACCCTATAATTTCTTCCCAGAAACTTATTTGAAATCTTATAAAAATATAAAGCATAAAACAGACAAAAACTATTTGTGGTGTTCCTAAGATTTCTGAAATGAATACTAACATCACTACCTCACTCACATATTTTGGATATGATGCTAAAGAATAAGAAACTTTGGCAACACCTGTAGCTCAGTGTGTAGTTTTAGCAGGTTCAAACAGGGCCCGGGCCAGCAAAAACAACAGTTTATTGACAACTGCAATAAACAAAATAGACAGGCATTGTCATGGGAGGCAATAGTCCCAACTACTTGGGAGGCTGAGGCAAGAGAATCGCTTAAGCCCAAGGATGTGATGTTGCTGTGAGCTGTGATGCCATGGTACTCTATCCAGGGAGACAGCTTGAGACTCTGTCTCAAAAAAATAGAAAAAAAAAACATCTATTCAGACACAGTCTCATTCTGTTGTTCAGACTACAGTGTCATACAATCAGCCTAACTGATAGCAACCTCAAACTCCTGGGTCAAGCGATTCTCCAGCCTTATCCCACCACCAGACCCCAGTAGGTGGGACAACACGCAACCACTACAATGCCTGGATATTTTTTCTCTTTGTAGTATAGATAAGGTATCAATCTTGTTTAGGTTGGTCTCACACCCCTGAGCTCAAGCAACAGTCTCACCTTGGGTCCCAGAGAGCGAGGATTAGAAGTGTGAGCCACCACACCCTGCCTAAAGAATATTCCAAAAAATTTCACAAGTATAAAAAAAATGCACACGTATTTCATGTCCTTAAAAGGAATGGAAAAACAATCACATCCTGCAGTCACATGTAAGCCAGAGGATGTTGTCTCATTCTCACTGTAATCTAGAAAGAATATTAATGAAAAGTAAGGTCCTTTTGGAAATTAAAACCAAGAACAGGCCTAGTGGCTCTCAACTGTATACCTAGCACTCTGAGAAGCCAAGGAGGGAGGAATGCTTCAGCTACCAAGTTAGAGACTAGCCTGAGTAAGTATGAGAACTCCCCTGTACTAAAAAAATAAAAACAACATGAGCCAGACAATGTGGAGAAACCTGTAGTCCTGGCTATTTGGGGGCTGAGATTAAAAAAAAAAAATCACTTGACACCAGTAGTTTAAGGTTGCTCTCAGCTAGGCTAATGTCGTGGCACTCTAATGTGAGGCAAGAGAGTGAAACTCTTTATCAATAAGAAAATAAAAATGAAAAAATAATAAAAACAAGAAGACAGATGCCTTGATGTAAGAACAGGGGAAAGAGACCCAGGCTTCTCAGAAATCATTTCCAATGAGGCTGAGCTTCCCTAATGACACTGTATTGTGTGGTTTACTCCCAGAACTTGGACCTCTGACCAGTGTCACCTGCTTCACTCACTCCAACCTACCTGGGTGCTTGAGAAGTGTCTGCTCTGTCTTTACCATCCAGGATTCTTCATTTTGCTCCAGACAGGTGATGAGGTCTGGCTTAGAGACAGCAAGACCTGTTTTAGTAGAAAACAAAATAGGATTCTTCAATTGGCAATCTAATGCCTTGGTGAAGTAGAGAAAAGGACATTTTAGAAGATTCTGAAATAATAATCCCAAACAGATTTCCCTGCATAAACTTCACATTCTTTAAAAAGTATTTAAAGTTGGAACATTCCTAACTCCTACACTACCAAAACTACTGAAATAAAATTTGGTGCTAGAAATCAGATTTAAAGTGATGAGTAACAATTTAGGCCATGAAATTTCTGAAATTTCCATTAATCTAGTCCAACGTGACTGTCTAGTCTCTGTACGTGACTGTCCAACATCACAGTCATGTACAGAGATGGGCGTGTGGCACAGCTGGAGCAAGTGTACATCCGTGGCAGCAAGATCCGCTTTCTGATTTTACCTGACATGCTGAAAAATGCACCCATGTTAAAGAGCATGAAAAATAAAAATCAAGGCTCAGGGGCTGGTCGGGGAAAAGCTGCTATTCTGAAGGCCCAAGTGGCTGCGCGGGGAAGAGGACGTGGAATGGGACGTGGAAACATATTCCAGAAGCGAAGATAATTTTCTCTGTTGGACAGAACTTTGCCCTTTTTTCTTTAGGTTATCTGGGTTCATGGCGTGGATGTTTGTGTGTATGTCCTAGGTTTT
>CAUYQV010017823.1:0-86154 GCA_963574575.1 Galagoides demidoff
CAACAATGATGGCTGCAACCAAAAAATGGCCAGGTGTTGTGGCGGGCGCCTGTGGTCCCAGCTACTTGGGAGGCGGAGGTAGGAGACTTGCTTGAGCCTGGGAGTTGGAGGTTGCTGTGAGCTGTGATGCCATGGGGGATAGCTTGAGGCTCCGTCTCAAAAAAAAAAAAAAAAAACCTTTCCAGTTATCACAGGTTCCTGAAAGCACTGCAGAAATTTCAGGCTGAGCTTTAAAAGAAGAGCTAGCTAGTCAAGCTAGAAAATGAACACACACCTTGCAGATCTTTGAAAAAGACCTGGACAGCTGCATTTGCTAACATGCCCTTCAGTGGCTAGATGGCATTCACTTCCCAGGCAGGAAAAAACCTGATTCCTTTACAGGGCTAAATAAAGGTAGAATCAGGTTAAATCACTGGGAAGCTGGGAGTGCAGCAACGAGGATGTGAGGGTCCCTGGCCTCAAGAAGCCCACAGCCTAGTGCAAGCTGGGGAACAAAATCCTTAGCAATCATCTCTAAGCTTCTTATTTCATAGGGAATGGAAGTGAGGGGTAGAAGCTTATGGAACCGTCCTCTAGTTAATGACAAAGCCAAGACCCAGTCAGGCCATCTGAGTTGCAATTGCCACTCATCCCTCTACACCACAGCCTAAATACATGAGAAGGAAAATGGCTCCCCGGGAGATGGGGCCAGGGCCGGCGCTGCACACAGGCTCACAGCCCCAGCCCAGCTTCAGGAGTCGGGGGCAGCCCTCACTGTTGCCGTTTCTCTTTACTATGAGCTTCTGGTCTGAGTCATGTAGATAAATGGCAGCAGTAGGGAGACGAGAATGAGGATGTGGGGGATCAAGAGATGCAGCATGTGGGGAGGCAGCAACCTCCTAACCAAGAGACTGCCTTGGAAACGGGCTATACAATCCATCTGGGTGCGTGAAAATGTCATGGCACCCACAGTCAGGTGACCTGCAAAAACTCTTACATCCCTGCTTTTATTCCTGCTGATGTGACCATCAGAACACGTCCTGGGCCCCTCTGATTTAGAGTTGAGTTCCAAGTCACCTTCCTGAGAAGAAGGCAGTCCCCGTGAAGGGCTAAGGAGTCCTCCTTCAGCCTTGGTTCCCCTTCATGCCGGGAAGATTCTAGGTATAATCAGGAGCTAGCAGCACTGCCCTTCTGCAGAGCCTGGGGAGCTGGGCAGACAGACGCAGTGCTGCCTGGCACCCGGTCACCCATTGCTGTCAAGTCTCCTACCCGGCACCAAAGGGGCTGCTTCCAGAGGCTTTCCCTGTCCCAGAGGGCGGCTGGGCCAGGAGCATCACTCTGCCCTTGTGGGGGGGGGGTTTTGCTCTTCCCTTCAGCTGATGGCTCTGGAGACAGCTCTGTACTGCACAGGCCTAGACGACCCTTCCCCCAGAGGAATGACTGACAACTTCCGGCACGTGCAGAAGTTCGACGAGAGGTTGGTGTATATCTCCTTCCAACAAGGTGAGGCGATGCAATGTTTGTGAGGGGTGTGCTAAGATGTTGGGCTCTTTCATGTGAAGTGCAGTTCAGGCACAGATGCCCTCAGGAGGTGGGTTAAGAACCCTGGCTGTCACTGGAACCAGGGAGTCTCGTGGGCGAGGCATGGGACTTATTCAGGTCTGCCCTCACTGCTCTCCGCTTCCCTGCATCTTTGCAGAAAAGCACAAACCTCCAGGCACCTGCACCAGAGCCCTCATTGTGTCTGGAGTCTCCCCCAGATGGGTAAAGGATGTTCTTGGGGCCTTCTCTGCTCTGGACAACGACCCCATCTCCTGAGATCCAGGACAAGGCCCTTTTCATGAGATCAGACTTCTAACTTCTCATTGGAGGCTTTCTTGGCATCTGAGGCTATAGCCACCCCATCTTAGTTAGGCCTGGACAGGTGATTCCTGCACCACCAACAGCTGCTCAGGGATGTTCTTTTGTTAGATGTAAAATAGTGGGCATAGGCCATGTCCATGGCCACAGTAGCTTACAGTGGGATGGGGCTTGTGAGGCATCCCTTCCTTTTTGTTGAATCTCCCTGATGCTTGCATAAGCACAGCCACATTTGTTCCAAATTGAACAAAGCTTCACAGCTTGGTTTATTCCTAATGCTGCAAGTTCTCCATTCTTCCTTTTAAATCTGTAACCATAAGGCCTCATAAGGACACTGACAGCTGTCCTTGCTTACATCCGTGCCCGCCTCAGTACTGCAGGAAGCTGGTAGTTGAGGAAAGGGTGAGGGAGCACTCGTGGGTCCTGCACCCTTCTTCCAACCTCTGACTTCACTTTCTCACTGTAGGTTCTTGATTGGTTCCCAACTTGGGAATCTTGGGTGGTCAGAAGCGCGCCAGTTCTGTGGAAGCTCCATTTCATGCCCTAACATCACTTGTGTCCCAAACCGGGCCAGAGGTCAATACCTTGCTTTGTTTTCTGCTGGCTGTAGGATGAGGACAGCCGTTTCCTATGTAAAGATAACCCTTAACCCACTTGTCGGAGAATCCACTCTCCTCATCCCACCTGGCGTGCTTTTTAAAAATTCCTTTCTTATCACATGAGATTATAACTATCAGCTGCTAAGCTTAGTGGACGATTGCGTTTCAAGGTTCTTTCTAGAAAATTTTAGAAATGTGCCCTGCTGAATTGAGATGTACTTACAATCAGAATGATGTTCTTCACTGTCAATTAAGAACCGCCCCCAAATTTGTCTTTTGTTTTCTCTCTCCAGATACTCCTAGTTAAGGTCATTTCCCTCTTTTCCCTAGTTACTCAGTCTGAAAATGGAATTGGTGAACGTTCGCCTTCCTAAAAATGGAGAGCCTATATATCGGTTTCTTTTCTAGAAAATGACCTGAATGCACAGAATTATCCCTTTGTAGCTATTCTGGACATGACATTCTATTTTCTCATTCTTCTAAATGGACAATATGGTATTGAAAGGTTAAGTGGAACTACTTCAACTCTTAAATAAAATAAAAACCATAAAAACTCCGCCAGGAGATAAGGGACTTTGTCCACCTACGTAGATTAGGTAGAATTTTGCTTGTGATTCAAAGACTTCATTATGCGCTCTGCTCCCTGGCTAGTCTACGCTCATCCCAGGGAACAGGGTAACAAATACTCTTCCTGTAGTCAGGGGGTGTGCGAGGTCAATACCTTGCTTTGTTTTCTGCTGGCTGTAGGATGAGGACAAATCATGTCCCTTCTTTGGCTTTGGTTTCCTCAGCCATAAAAATGCCAGGTTGGACTCAGTGATCTGACCTCCTTTCAGTGCTAACATGTTGTGCTTCTAAGTGATACTAACAACTGCCAATCCCGACTTTACATTGCAGGAACAGAGTTTGAGGGCAGTTACAGAGGATCAGAAGAAACCGAGCAGCATCTTGAGTCTGACATCAGAAGTAACCCCTACTTGTAACAATGCACTGGGGCACTGGGAATAATTAGCCATCTTCTTAGACCAGCTCAGGTCTAAGCAGGTGCTTGTGGAGTGGGCAGTGCAGCTGGGTGTGTAGCAGACGCTTTGATAGATTTATCTAGTCTGGATGCGGGAGCCGGAAGGGCCTCTAAGTAGAAGCCGATAGACCAGCTCCTAGCGAGGAAGTCAAGGTCAAGGCCCAAATGCAGCTTTGCCACTGCCCCTCCTGCACAGCTTCCCCAGAGGGGCCGCCTCGCCTGTGCTGGGCCCAGGTTTCTCCTTGGAGTGAATCTCTGGCAGTTCAAGGCAAACCTGTTCATTTGGAGGCTGATTATAGAAACTTGGCCAGAATTCTCCCGTCCTTCTTACTTTCCCAGATAAGACATAGGCGGCCAACAAGGTTGCTTCCCACTGGGCAGGGAGGAGGGAGCCCCAAACCTCTTGTGCTCCTCACACCCAACAGAGATCAGGCCTCAGACTGTAAGATGCTGTTTCTGGTTTATGGTGGGAGACTATTCTCAATGCGACCCTGGAATGATTTGGGCTCACTTATTTGTAGACTCTTCCACTGAGGCACGTGTTAATTAATGGTTTGGTTTATTCGGGTTGTCTCTGTAAGTTAATAAGAACTGTGGAGTCAGAAAATTTCTGCTACTAGGAAATCCACTGGGAGAGAAAGTGCGTAGACTGGGGCAGGGTCCGAGCGACAGTTGGGAACCATTTAACTTGATCCCACTATTTTCCTAGACTCTGCTTAGAAAAGGAGTACAGGGCCTACAGGGCCTGGTTTCTATCTACAGGAGTTGGTTTCTATCTATAGGCCTGGTTTCTATCAGGAGTTTAAAACCTAGGCTATAACCCAGCCCAGCACAGAATTTCCCATCCTTGGCACTATTGACATTTTGAGCGGGATAATTCTTACCATGGGGCTGTCCCATGCACTGTAGCATCGGCAGCATCCTGGGTCTCTACCCACTAACTGGGGGTAGCAGTGTCCCACCTTCCCAGCAGTGACAGCCAAAAACATCTCCAGGGAGGAGAGGCAAAGTTTCCCAAGAAACACTGCCCAGGGGGCACACAATGACTTTCGTAGGCCCAGGCCTGATTTTTTCCCTCACTCACGGATTCTAGAGTTTCATATCACATGTGTCCCCTGGGTTCTTTTATGGCATGGAAATTTCAGTCTGGTGAGGAAACAATAAAGCTGAAGTTACTGAGGTAGACACAAACTCAACAGAGTCTTCCATCTTCCTTTAGAATTTGAGTACATATTCTTTTTTATAACATGCAATTGGGTGAGGCTAAGAGAATCGGCACGAGAGAAAACTATACTTCCGTAGGAGAAGCAAACCAATCCCTTAACAAGGGTCCAGAGGCCTCTGAAGTTGCAACTGTCTTCAGAGTCACTCTTCATTCTTGGTCTCCCTCCCCTCCCTACATGTTTTTCCTCTCTTGTATGTTATGTTTCTTGTTGCTGTTGGTTAAAGCATCTACTCTACAGAAAGGTGAAAGTCATGCCGGCACTTTTTTCCACTCTTAAAAAGTGCTTCTTCCCAGTGGCCCGGGAGGGAGATTTGAGCTTCAGGAGGGAACAAGACTCATTGTCCTCGAGGTGGGATCCTGGGAGAGGGACACATGCCAGAGCCAGTGGAGGTTTCCTAGGAAGTCCGATGCTCTGAGTGGGAACAGGAAACACTGCAGGGGCCACGGCTTAGGACTCTGGCCCAATTCCTGGTTTCTTTTGGTTTGACCTACTCCTGGCCAGTGACACTAGCACAGGGTCCAGATGGTGATAAAGCAAGAGCCTATCAAAGCCAAATACTCACATTATCTCCTCCGATTTTCAACATGTCAGGGCAAGGGAAACCCAAGAAACAGAAGGAAGCCAAGAAGTTTCTATAATCGTGTCTTTAGTGGGCTTGCTCCGAGCAACTGCATGTCATGGCCACAGAGCCCAGGGCCAGCTGAGGGGCACTCAGATGAGAGCGCCAGGTGGCTGGGGGAGGGCAAATCTGTGGACAGCATGACTAGAACCTGCTTGACCCTAGTGGCCTGGGCGGTTGTATAAAACCTTGGTGGGGGGTGGGGGAGGTGCTGAGAGAGACAGAGGGAGAAATATGACACAGCTAAGATGGCTAATTAACTTTCAGGGACTAGAATACATGTGTTGTGGTTATTGACCTTATGTTTCTTAAAGTTTCTATTTATAAATAAAAGCTACTGGAAGAGAATCATCAATTCTTCTAAAGTATCCAAATGAGTAACCAGAGGAATCCCTAGACCTGGATCAGAGGACCAAACAGCCAGGCTCAATGTCAAAGGCACTTAGAAGTAAAGTCCTAGCACCTTCAACGTGCCACACGTTTCCTGAGCACAGCCTGAGTTACGTGTTCTGTGGGGGCAGAAAACCCCACCGCAGGGGTCATCCTGCTCCTAACCCAGAGCACACCATGTTCAGGGACGACAGTGGGAAAAGGGGCCGGGCAGAAGCCTGGACCCACCTGGTGAGGGGCCTTGCTCATTCCTTCAGATCACCTTCCCACGGCCCCCATCCTTGCCCTCTTGGCCTTGGCCTCCAAACCGTGGAGCTTCCCTAATGTTGTACTAACTAGTGTACATACTGGTCCCTGTGTCTCAGATCCCTCGCTCTCTCCCCTACCTGGAAGATTCTTTCCAGACCCAACTCTAATCAAATCCTCCCATTCCCTGGGGCGACTTACTATCTCCAGAACCACATCTTCATCTTTGGTATGGTTCTCAGCACACCACAGAGCAAGAAAAAAATGTATGTATCTAGCATACACACAGGCTCCTTAAGGACAAGGATGTTGACATCTGACGCATTTTCAGGCTCATTATAATCCTGTTGACAGAATTCCCCTGACGAGTCTCCCATCTCGTCCCCTCACCAGCATCTTCTCTGCAGGGTGATTTACATATAAGCCTGGATGGTTGTCAAATTTTAGTTTTATTAAGTCATATTTTGCTCTGTTCTCAATTTGCCGATGGTGTTAAAACCAACCCATTTGTTGAAGAAAAATTAAAGACCAGAACTTAGCTGTCCAGTTTGAAGGTCTGAGACAACCTCACCTAGAGATGCTTTTTTGGTGCTTTCAATTGCTCTTGATAGGAATGAAAGGCCCCGGTCCCACCACCCCTTCCTACAGCACAGATAACCAGGGCTGCTGAAGGCAGCTGGGAGGAGTAAGCACCCTGTGCTGGTATTGTAACCCACCCTGCTACTGCAGGGCGTGGGCTCCTTGGAGTAATGAGGCTCTCTGCTCTGCGCCCGCTTCCTGCAACCTGAAGGCAAAGCCCTCAGTCCCTCTCCTGGTTGTATAAAACCAGTTCCCTTGCGCAATCCGGTGATAACTTTTGGGCAGATTTCTTTGCAGGAATTATTTCTTTATTAGGTTGCATAGTGTTAATAATGAAAACTTCCCAGTTAAATATGTCCTCCAAAGATAGTTACATTCTGTGAGTACTGAGGGCACCTTGTTTTTCTTACTAAAGTGTCGTCCAAAAACAATACTAATATTGTAGTTACTTGACTCTCTCTCTCTTTTTTTTTTTGGAGACAGAGTCTCAAGCTGTCACCCTGAGTAGAGTGCTGTGGCGTCACAGCTCACAGCAACCTCTTGGGCTTAAACGATTTTTTTGCCTCAGCCTCCCAAGTAGCTGGGACTACAGGCGCCCACCACACACCTGCCTATTTTTTGGTTGTAGTGATCATTGTGCCAGCTCCGGTGTATGTGGCTGGTGCCCTAGCTGCTTGAGGTGACTCTCTGACTTTTATTAAGTACAATAATAGGAGTTTTTATCATCGTAAACTGTATTTCATGTATTTATTTACTTATTTTGAGACAGGGTCTCACTCTGTCGCCCAGGGTGTAGCATCAGTGGCATGATCCTAGCTCACTGCAACCCTGAACTCCTGGGCTCAAGTGGTCCTCCTTCTTTAGCCTCCCAAGTAGCTGGGACTATAGGGTATGCCACCATGCACAGCTGATATTTTTTATAGAGATGGCGTCTCACTATGTTGCCCGAGCTGGTCTCAAACTCCTGGGCTCAAGTGATCGTCCTGCCTTGGCCTTCTAAAAGTGCTGGGATTACATCTTGAGCCACTATTCTGGACAATTTTAGGTATTTGAACTATCAAACTACTGGTAAGCTTAAGTTCTCCTGGCCTTATTTACTAGGGACTGCTCTGGGCTCATATATTGCATATTTATGAAGTTGGACAATTAAGTTGGTGAATTCATCCTAGAGAAAGTGCTAGATAATTCATTGCTTAATATCACTATGGTCACCTTCAAAGTACTCCCTTTGGGAAGCTGTGCCCCGATGCCAGTGCCTAGTCCACCCTTCAAAGCAATTTTGGAACTCATTTCCTGGAATCGCCATCAGGATCTATTATCATATGAGGTCTGACAATGAGGTTCATAACTGGTCCTAGAAAAATTGCTTTGAAAGAAGGACTAGGCCCTCATGTTGGTGCCTGGCTTCCCAAGGGGAGTATTTCCAAGATGACCATAACGTAGCACTTTTTCTAGGATGAGATTGCAAACTTCATTTTCTGGCCTCGTATATGTTATCATTATGTAACATGTCATCTACCAAAACAGTTCATACATTAAAATAATACTTTGAAAAGAAAATGATTGTGTTTCACAATCAGAGTTGCAAACAGAGCTTGAAAATACTAGACTGTTGTTCTAGGAACCCCAAGATGTAAGTGAGGTGGTCGTTCCTCCTGCTGGACTTTTTTGTGTTTACGCTTGAGGCTTCAGAAGACCTCAAAAGCCATTAACCAGCTTCCCTCTGTCCAGCATGATGCCAGCGGAAGATGCAGCTCCTGGGCCACAAGAGGTAGCAAGGCCCTTGTGGCGAGCAACTCGCCCGCTGCCCTTCTCCAGGTGTCTGCACCTTCCTGGGTGAGGTGTGCAACAGTTAAGTTCTGCTGTGTTCGTGTAAGTTCCTCCTGTGTGTCTACTGCCCTGTTCCTGCTCACCCTGGCCCACCCCTGGGCATGCTGTAGACAGCAGGCAGCTCCCCATGTCCCCCATGTCCACAGTGCACCTCCCTCCCACCAGCCTGCTCGGGAGCCCCAGCCATACAGTTCCCATTCATTGGCTCTCATGGCCCACCCCTGTCAACTGTTCTGTCTTTATTTTCTTCTGTTTGTCCCGTTGTTCTTCCATGGGAACTGCTTGTCTTAGTCTCTGTGCAGAAGTAAGCTGTTTCTCTGTTTAATCTGAAAGTAAATTTTGCTGGCTCTGTACCATCTTTGATGCCTGTTCTCTCACCCAGCCGAGGCTCTTCTGGGAAACAGGCTTTGGCTTCTTTCTCAGGCTCTCGTTCTCCAGGAGCCCTGTGCCCCGGAAGCGTCGCTGACTTTCCTTTAGTTAGCAGTGCTTAGGCATCTGCCTCCAGCGGGACCCCAGTCTGTCTCTGCAGAGAAGCCCTGCTTCCGCGGTGGCTGGTGCCGTCTCCTTGGGCAGGGAAGATGAGCATCTTCCTGCCTTGGGCTTCAGAGGTGGGAGGACTACTAAGCAACCCCCTCGCCGCCACTCCTGTTCCTTAGTGGCTTGTGGCCTTGGCTTGCTCAGGCATGCTGCTGTACTTTTGTTGCATCAAAGTCTTGGCTGAAAGCATCTGTCCCTGTCTCTGGGATTTTCCTCGTCTTCATGGCTGTTTGGTCTTATTTCATGGTTTCCAAGCAGAGGCACTTTAGGCTCTGTGGTCATCTAGGAGCAAAGAGTCCAGGAGACAGAAATGGATTGAGTTGTCCTTGGTTTGCAGGGCTTGTAGCAGTCAGGAGCACTGCACAGTGGTGGGGAAGCCAGACTCTCCCTCCAGAGAAGCCACCAAGTGGGCCCTGTGCTCTTGAGAAAGGTCCCACCCTGGGGTCCTTGCTCTCCACAAACTCTGCTCAGCTGCCTACAGCCACGACATGACGGGCACCTCCCCCAGCCCTGGATTGGGTCTGCTGAGCCATCTGAGGGGGTGCCAGTGTGGCTCTCAGGATGTTTGAGGTGACTGTGGACTGTGAAAGAGACGACTTCAGAAACTATCCAGTTTGGATGGCTTTGCTGAGTGGTCAGACTCAGTAGGAATAGTCTTCATGTGGTGAGAACTGGCTTGGCGCCACAAGCACCGGGGCTTTAGGAACAAAATGTATTTCACTAAAAGGCTCGGAAAAGAAACCAAGGTTTTAATTGACTAGGTTTTAATTTGCTTGTTTTTTTAAGATCCCAAGGACCAAGTCTCTGGATACCTTTAAAAAACAACCAACAAACCCTAATACCAAGTCACACTGTGCAGAGGCCACGGGCCATGCAAGAAACAGAGCATGCGCTGTGCAAACACCTAAAGCTCTCCCCAGCTGCAGACTCCTGTCCTGAGCGCCTCCACCAGACACAGGCTTGTCCTTGTGCTCAAGTTATGAGAGGAGGCCTGAGGCAGGGAATGTAGCCAGAGGAGCCAGTCTCTCTGCCACTTGGGAGGCCTGAGCTGCTGGTGGCGGCCAACAGAGCAGGGAAAACAGTTCTTGTCCATGCCTTCTCTGCTCCCCTCCCAGCAGCCCGGGACCACCTGGGGAAGCCAGACCAGGACTCCCCAGGGGCCAGCCTCCGGGACAGGGAGATTTTGCAGGGAAAGTTCAGAAGAAGACATACCTGGGAAAGACAGTGGGGAAACACAGCTGATGTGTCTTGGGGAATCAGCCAGACTCAGTCCACAGGACGGGAGAAGGGGTGGTGCTGAGCAAAACTTCACCCTGCAGCCTCAGGTCTGGTTTCCAGGGTGTCGAGTGGCCCAAGGCGAGTCCCTGGCTCTCTGCTGGTGTCTCACACTTGTGCAGTGCTCTCCCCGGGTCTCAGTTACCATGGTGGGCTCTGTGGGCAAGGCTGTTCTGTGTGTCAGGCTGGGTGGCCCCCATCTGTACATTTGTTTACAGAACTGGTTTACAGAACTGGTCTGGCTTCCCCAGGTAGATTATGGGAGAAGCCATAATCCTCTGGTTCTATGTGGCAGAAAAGGGAGGCTGGGATGGTGGAGAAGTTTGTTTCTTAGAACCAAGCAAAAATAGAACCAAACCATGATGCCAGCCTGGATGGTGCAGGGTGAAGTCTGGTGCAGGCAGCTTGCTAAGGAAGAAGAGCACAGGTCCCAGAGAAGTGCATAATAGCCTGCCAAGTAGGCTCTGATTCTCCCTTCCTCACCTTCCTTCTGTGACCACATTGCATTAAACCCTGAGGTCTTGCCCTACCTAAGAGATTGCTGTGATAAAAGAGCACTGGAAGGAGAGACCACAGTATAAATTCCCTAGGGGCAATCCCTCAACTCCAACTAGCCCTTAGGCACCTGAGCTAGACCTTCTGAATAGCCCCAGGTCTGCACAAACTCCGTGCCACCAACCACACAAAAGGCAGAGCATCTCTGAACACACTGTCAAATCTAGCATCGTTTGACTCGAGATTAATTTCCAATCTTTTCCTCCTCCCTTTTAAGTGGAAATCCTTACGGGCACAGGACTGAGTCTGGGTATGTGGCCAGCTGGCCGGCTGTGCATGCTGTAGTGGGGTGATCACTGTGATTCTGGGTGTGATCTGGACCTGTGACACTCCCGGCCCATCCTCTCTGCTTCTCTGTGCTGTCACTCTGGCTCTTGATCCCCTCCTTGCTGTGAATCTTACCCTCAAGTCACTTTCTGATTCAAAGATGAATTGCCAATCAAATGTTCCTAATCACTCTAGAGCATGTGTATATTCCAAGAGCCTCAGGCCTTAAGATTACGGTGGGAGGCCATTGCCTGAAAGCATGCCAGAGCCCAATGTGGAGGTCAGGTGACTGGCCACGTGACCTCAGCAATGGGCTATTGGCTGTTTGGGACTGCTTAGCACTGTGTGATGGAAATGATAGAGACATCCCAATGGGCCTTAAATCCAGCTGGCACGGATGGAATAAGTCTTTATTCTGTAACTAAGGGTTCATCAAAATGTGGTTCATGGGCCATGTGCATCAGCATGAGCTGGAAGTGTGTGGTGAAATGCAGACTCCTGGGCCCCATGCCAAAGAGACTGAATATGGGTCTCTGAGGGTTGGACTGAAAAAAAAACTACATTGATTTTTGTGAAAGTTTGAGAGCTCCTGCTCAAAAACTACTAACTTTGCAAATGGCCCTCTTTACTCAGCCAGTCCCACTAACCCAAAGACCAGAATCTAAGCAGAGATGGGGAAATTATACCTTTCTGTGGATGATTATGTAGCTGGGATGTGATTTTACCCCCATGTGTGGGATGAGATGAGGGCAAGGGAGGAGTGTAACGTGTGCCCACTGCCTCCTCATCAGGCATCATCCTCTCGGTGGCCCTGGCTGGTGTTCTGGGCGTCTGTGTTATCCTGGCAGTGTCCATCTGGCTTTTCAGAAGGAAGAAGAGGTGAGTTGGTTTGGGTTCTAAGTGGGAATGGGTGGCTTATGTGTCCATGAAAATTGGTCTGTCCAGGAAGGCATCCTCCCAGAATGAAGAGCTGGGTCATCCGAACTAGCACTTACCCTACGAGTGCACTTCCCAAAACACCTGTGCCCCAGGCCTCTTTTCATGAGACACTGGTTGTTCAAGGGTTATTGCACTTGGATTTGGAGTGTTGTGGGCCAGCTGCTGCTGCTACATGACCTTGGATGAGACTCTTGATTTGAGGATTTTGCCTCAACAACAGCAGGAAGGCTGTGTCTTCTTACTAAGCTCTTGACCTCTGGTTTTTTTTCTATGAATCCGAAAAGAAAGATGAAGACAAACCTGATCTTTCACTCATGTTAGCTATTAATGCCCTTTGCATACATCATGTTTGGCTTTCCCTAAAACCTAATTTACTTTTTCCTGGTATGAAAAATAAAAAGGTTGCCAGGAACCCTGTTATGGAATCAAAGGTTTGAAATGTGCATATAGGGGGTGTTAATGAGGCCACCTTCAAAATGCACGTCCACCATTGTCAGAGGTTAGGGAGAAGAGCTGGAAAATGGACAGGTTCCTTTTTGGATAATACTTTATATGAGGTCATTCTCTCCCAAGACCAACAGAATTGGAGAAAGATCCCAAGGAGAGGAATCTGACTTCTAAACTTGCCTCATTCCACAGCTGAGTCAGGCTGCTCTCTGGGGCACACTCTTTCTCTCCCCCATGGTTGACTAACAAGATTTGTGTGTTCTTGTTCTAGTAGCAAAAAAGGTGACAACAAAGGCGTCATTTACAAACCAGCCATCAAGAAGGAAACTGAGGTCCATGCCTGAGGTCCCTGGAACTCCCAGGCACATCCAGGGAAGGACCTTGCTTTGGACACTACACACTTGGGCTCTCTGGACCCTCGAGACAGCTCTAGGTGTTCTCTGGAGCTCAACCTGCAAACACCCCAGGTGGCAGGGACTCCCCAGCTGGGTGCCCCCTCACCCTGGCACCATGGCCACCCCCAGTGAGATCCATGGATGAGATGAGCTTTCAGACCAAGAGGCAGGAACTCTGCTACATTTGTGTGAGATTGTTCAGTTTCTGGATTCTGAGGTCACAAACCAAGCCTCCTGTTGGTGGGCTCTTCCTGGTTGGAAAACACTTTCATCCAGGCCAGGACTTCACTCAAGCATACTCACAAATGTCCTGGAAATTCAGCTTATTCTCCAAGCTTTCAAACCAGAACTCCTGAAACTCAAGTTCTTTCCGCAGGGGAAGGGTTGTCTCCCTCTGATTTCCTTCTGCTCTGACAAAACCTGACTTCATAACTCAGGGTAAAAATAAATTGAGGCAGGAAAGGTCAAGAGTGAGAGAGAAAATAAGAGATATACCTTGTACTATATCTGGGGCATTTCCACAGCCCTGCCCTCTGGGCTAGGGACATTGGATAGGCAGAGAGAAAGAGAAAGGCAGTTTCAAGTTACGTTTCTTGGTGGGGATGAGATGGGGGAGTGTGAGGGAGAGAGAAAGAATGAGAGAGAAGACGTATGGCTGGGGAAAGTCTCACTTTGGAATTAGAATTGGAATTATGTGGTATTTATCTGATCATAATGGGAGACGGACAGAATGACAGATTGTTTTAAGTCCCAACACAACTTCCTGTCAGGGGGGTCACTTGGTTTTACACTTTACAGATTTGATAAATAATTAGGTTGTTACTATAAAATGTGGTTTTGCTCTCTCTCTCCCCTAGAGTAGCTGTGAACTCTGAGATGACCTAATCTGCTTTTGAATCGGGAGGAAATAGGCAGAGACAGAATGATTATAGAGCTTCATCTCTTTTGGCCAAATTTCATTTCTGCCACTTCTGCAGTATCCCTCTTGCCAAGCTGGAACTGAGACTTATCTACTGCTCTCTCTTTGAGGATGTCAAATTGTGATTTAATTAAAACAAATTTTCAAGCTCTAAGAGCAGCTGGTCTTCTATGCAGGGGCTGGCATCATCACGACAGAATGACACTAACATACTCTTGTGCCCGCCCCCCAAGTCACACAGATATTTTCTGCGAAGGCTTAACTTCTTCATTTCCTTCCTGTGGATGTGACAGTCCCATGGAAATCATTTACTTCCCTGACTGAGGAGCCTCTACCTGTAACCCCTGATAGCTAGCACCTTGCAGTTCATAGAGAACGTTGTAATTCATGATCTCATTGTGACAGCGTGGAATGTCCTCTTGACGCCTGGTTTCTTCATATTTTTCTCCTTTTACTCCTCCCCCCCACTCTGAGAATTTTCTCTGCTATCACAAAATTTCATAATGATGGCAGGTCCTAAGTCTTGGTAGCCAGTTCTGCTAGGCAAGGTCACAAGTGACCTAATGGGGCCCAGATGGTGCGCTTCTAGATAAGTTTGTGTACATGTGCACAAGCCCTTGGTGGTCTTGCAGCCTGGAGTGGTGGTCCAGTCTTGTCATTAGCACGCCTGATGCATAATTTAATGACAGCGTCAGGCTAAGCTTCGTGAATAACATGGTTTCTTGGCCTTGGTCCAAAATTGTCAATCAGAGACCAATATTAACCACTTCAGAGCAGTAGAACTGTTTTCAAAAAACTCTGCATACCTTTTATGGATGAGTTTTGTGAGAGAACAGAGAGGCACAAGGGCTGTTCATAAAAGGGAGACTTCCTGGGAGGTGAAGCCAGTGGCATTTCTTCTCCCCTCCCCCTGCTCAACACAGGCCAGGCTCTCAGCCTCAGCAGGCTGAGACTCGAGAGGGAGGCAGAAAGGGTGTGCCCACACCCACACTGCCAACCTCTTTGCTGATCCTTATGAGATGCCAGAGCATCCAGCTTTGGAACTGGGAACCTTCCTTCAGGTCCTCACTCGTTCCAACGACGCCAGCACCACTGAGGGAAGCCAGCGCTGTGGTGTATGTGGCCTGGTGGCTGGCACATTCTCCTCTCCTGCCAGAGGAGCAGGAGGGGAAGGCCAAGCTCCTCTGGTCTCTCCTTGGCCTCTCATGAGTCTCTTTGGTCCATTTCTTTAATCATCTGGTAAAAAAAAAAAAATTGTAAAAATTCTGGATCTGTTTCTCTAGTAGATGTGCTGCATTGACTCTTTTTAATCCCGTTTCAGGCTCAGACTCAGTTCCTCTCTCCTTCACTAACCTCTTTGAAGGCCTCCTGCCGGGCCCTTGGGAAGCATCCCTCAGTCCCTGTGCCTCGGACCGAAGGCCACTGTGATGATGGTCTGTTCAGCACTTCTGTATTTATTGTAAGAATGATTGTAATGGAGACACTTGCTGTAAATATAAGAAATTATAAATAAAATGTTTTTCACATCCAACTTTTTTTTTTTTTTTGAGGAGGTGAGGTTAAAGCAAAAGCATTTTGTAGCCCCTGTTATGGTGATATGTAACTCATCAGAACAAATGATAATGTAATTTGCATCTAGGTCTCAGAACCTGGCTCCGGAGAAAACTGCACTGAGGGACTAATCACTCTACTGAGGATGGAGGCTGATGGTGCAGTGTCGCACAGCTGCTTAGTTTGTTGGGCTGAGAAGTCTAGAGGAATCAGGGAAACACCCAGAAAGATGTGGGATGTGAGCCGGGCCTTGCAGAGTAAGATGGATGGAAAAAAGATAGATGTTCCGAACAAAGGGATGTCGATATAGGGAACAGGTCCCATGTCTCCTTTTCCTCCCGAGAATACTGTATTTAGTAGGCGGACAGCCTCTCTTGGTCGCCTGTTACCTTATTTTGAATCCTTTGTGCAAAACATGCTATCACCCTTCATGTAATCTTTTGTCTAAATCCAGATTTCACATTCTGGTTGGCTAAAGAAGGCAGTCCTGTAATGTTTATTAATAAGTACCTTCATTGTTTGTTTGAATTATACAGAAAAGCATCCAATTTGACTTTAATTGTCCGAGGACTAAGATATGTGAACAGTTTAAGGGTGATTTGGCTCCAGTGCATCACACAGCAGCTAGGCCAGCTTTGAAACAGAAACACTCCCTCCAGGTCCTGACAGAGTTCATTTCTCCCCCTTCAGCCTCCTTCCAGCTGTCGTGGCCACATGCAGGCATGAAGGCAGGTAGGGAGCAAGATGGAATTCCCAGGAACAGCCCATTCCTGAGCCTTGCTCCCATCCCACTGCGGGAACACTTCCAGGAGCAGCCAGCGAGCATCTCTTCTCTGGCCACAGCCTTCTTCCCATTCCCTTGAAAAGGAAAATAAAAATCTCAGGACCTCCAAACTCACTATGCTCAAAGGAAAGTTAAACCTAGAGATACCTGATTCATCTAACACCACCATCCTTTTCTCAACCTTTGTGTCAAAACATTAGCCTGACCCTCTCAGAAAGGCAAAGGCCTCATGCACCTCAGATGACCGGCCTCACAACTGCTCATAAGTAAATTCTTTTCATTCATTCATCCATTTACTTATTTGGAAACAGGGTCTTGTCATGTTGGCCCTCCATCAAATAATGACATGTCAATTGTAACTTCAGGTCTGCAACCGAAGTCTACCTCCTAAAGCTGAAGTCTGTTACATTTCACAGTAACAAGCTTATCATCCAAGGTGCAGAACGGCAGGATGAGATCTAGCATTCCTTCTCCTACTCTGAGGAGTCTGCACTAGCCACTCTTCCTCGACTTTCTTTTCTTTTCAATGTTCACCTTATCACTGTGGTCCCCACTCCAGGCCACTGACAGTCTGGGGTCTGTTAGGAGTCTGCCGGCAGCACTCCACCCCTTCTCCTTCCCACTGTCTCCCTTCATGGAAAAATGGTGTT
The DNA here is from genome assembly GCA_963574575.1 of Galagoides demidoff. Classification (NCBI taxonomy): domain Eukaryota; kingdom Metazoa; phylum Chordata; class Mammalia; order Primates; family Galagidae; genus Galagoides; species Galagoides demidoff. Next base: position 16,669 of record CAUYQV010017823.1, read on the forward strand.
CCACGAAACTTAGAAATTGGATACACAGCAAGAGGAGCCGGAGGTGAGCCGTGGCCGATCCAGCTAAGCAGCTTTGTCTGTATTTACGGCCACCAGCCTCTCCCCATGGCTGGCATCAGCACCTGAGTTCCCCCACCTGCTCTTCCCTCATCGGTGGAAAACTTGTCTAATGTGAAACCAGTCCAAATGGCTGAGGACTGCTGCCTTATCTTAGGTATAATGTAGATCTCCTGGGCACTAAAGTCTCATAAAAATGTAACCATTGGCCTCACAGCCTAGCCTTCTCTTCTTACATGTATAGATCCTGAGACTCCTGAAAACCTCTTTGGAGAGCACAGCCCACACAGATGTTTCTCTGAACTTGTGTTTTTTCCAGATGTGCCCCTGAGCTCTAGCTCCATAAATGTCCACTGACTGAGACTCTTGCCTCAGTCTCTAATATGGGGTTAACTAAACTCCACATCTGCAGTGTAGATGGTCAGGGAGTCATGGTGTTGACAGCCACAGTGTGGCATGGAACACCCCAGCACCCCTTCAGCTTGGCCATAACCTTATCATGATCCAGCTAAATCAACAATTTAGAGGCCATAGGCCAAGAGAAATGTAATAAAATACAATGCTTAAAAAAAAGGTAAAAGATATTAGTGACGTTAATTTTATTTTATATAACCCAATAGGTCTAAAATGCTATAATTTTAATATGTACTCAGTATTTTAATATGAGAAAAAAAAACTCTTTTCAGTTTTGGCCAGGGCCAGGCTTGAACCTGCCACTACCCCCGGTATATGGGGCCGGTGCCCTACTCCTTGAGCCACAGGCACCACCCTTAATGAGAAATTTTATCTGTAGTAAACTTAGCAATCTGGTATGAATTTTATATTTACAGTGCATCTTGATTCAGATGCTAAATTTTTCTTATAAATATTTGATCTATATTTAGATTTCATAAGTTTAGAGTTGAAAAAGATTTAAATACCCAAGTTGCTCCAAACATACTTGTCTCCCAAAGAACTGAATCAAATATTACCTTTTTTTTTTTTGCAGTTTTTGGCTGGGGCCAGGTTTGAACCAGCCACCCCTGGTATATGGGGCTGGTGCCCTACTCCTTGAGCCACAGTCCAAATAGCCAGTGGGTGAGGAATGGGGTAGATATCCAGGGAAGGAGGGAGGAAGGGAGGGAATGGGACAGAAGGAAACCCAACCAGAAGGAGCAGAGCAGCAGACTTCAGATGGGTCCTCCTCTTCCTCTTTTGTTGCTTTTGCTGGGCTGCAGGCACCTAGCTGCCTGGTTAACTGCAGAAAGACCTCACTCAGCCACGGCCCCCAACCCCAGGGTGCTAACCCTGTGCATGCGTGCGTGTGCACGCGCACACACACACACCTGCCCACCTGCTCCTACTTCCCTGGAGCCCTAAGATCCCTGCACCTGGCAAGGTGGTTCTCTTCCAGAGCCCACCAGCCCTGAGGCACCTGGATCTGGCAAAACCATGCACAGCTGGAACCCAAGTGGCTTGTATCTTTAGCCCTGTCCATCCTCATGTTGTACAGGTGGCCTTCCTCCCACAAGTTGGGAGAGGTCCTGTCCATGGAGGACATGAGTGAGCACTCTGGGCTGCCTGTTGGCAGTGGTGCAACACCTGCCAGTCTGTGCAGGCCCTGTGGGTGGGTCATGTCTGCAACACTGGCCACACAGTGGACAAGTCAGCATGTGGTTCCCAGGCCCAGATCCAGCTGCCTCAGGGTACAGGGGAGGTGTGAAGTCCAGACAACTCCAGGGGAGGGGTGGGAAGGAAAGGACAGTCCCCCGGGCTCCACCCACACCCCTTCATCAAGGAATGACTGAGCAGACATCTACAGGGGCCTAAGCATGTTGTTGTACTGAACAATTCATCATAAAAAATGATGGCAATGAGGACAGCATCTCCCTATGACTGCAGGACCACCAGGGATTCAGCAGTGCCCCTGGCTGCTTCAACGCACTGCCACTCCATTAACCCAGCCCAGGCAAAGGCCCCTGTCTTCTAAGAATCAAGGTAAGCTCCTGCCACGGGGAGTTTTAGTGACAGCACTGGAGCCACTTTCCACAGTTTCAGTGACACGGAAACACCTTTTTGTAATAGAATTGACCATGCATATCCCAATCACGCAGTAACCTCATAAAACCACACAGGGTAATGATTTCTAGAAAGTCAACATCAACTTCCTGTTTCCAGTTCTTTTGGTAGGATGATCCTATGGCCTCTGCTCAGGAACAACTTCACCACGGACTGCCAACTGCAGCTGGGCAGAGGATCTGCTGAGGTCCCGAGATGTTAGCTGCACCCCTCAATTCAGCACACTAAATTCCTGAAAACACGTTCCTTGAGCTTTCTCCTTTCCTAAGGCTGGGCTGGAAAGAAGGAATAAATACACACAGACACGATACTGTGTCTCTCTCTATAAAGCATATATACATAGTGAATACACATGCACCCCTTCACCACCAGACAGCTGAAATATATTCTAAGAAATGATGGCTAGGCGATTTTGTTGTGAAAACATCACAGAGCATACTCACATGAACCGAGATGTATACACCTAGGCCGTATGCCATCACTCCTCAGCTACAAATCTGCACAGCCTGTTACTATACCGAATCCCATAGGCAACTGTCACACAACAGTATTTGTGTATCTGAACATGTCTAAACATAGGAAAGGTACAGTAGAAATATGGTATAAAAGATAAAAATGTAGGCCTGGAAGTTGCTCTGGGTGGGTGACTGGTGAGTGCGAAAGCCCTGGACATGACTGTGTACACTGTAGACTTTATAAACACTGTGCACTCAGACATCGAATATACACAAAGTTTTCCTTCCCTCATGAATAAATTAGCCTTGCTGTATTTGTTTTTATTTTATCAATGTTAAATTTGTTTTACATTTTTTTTTTTTTTGCTCTATTGTGATAATACTTAGCTTAAAACACACATTGAGCCAGGCGCGGTGGCTCACAGCTATAATCCCTGCACTTTGGAAGGCCAAGGTGGGAGGATTGCTTGAAGTCAGGAATTCGAGACAAGTCTGGGCAACATATTGAGACCCCATGTTTACCAAAAACTTTAAAAATTTAGCCAGGTGTGGTGACGCGTGCCTGTAGTCCCAGCCACTTGGCAGGCTGAGGCAGGGGGATGGCTTGAGCCCAGGAGTTTGAGGCTGCAGTGAGCTATGATCAGGTCACTTAACTGTAGTCTGGGCAACAGGATGAGACCCTATCTCAAAATACACACACACACTTAACTGTATAGATGCATACAAATATTATCTTCATATTTTTTTCTATTTAAAAAATTGTTTTTACCTTTTGAACTTTTTTTTTTGTTGAAAACGGAGGCACGATGGCTCAGTGCTTGTGGCTCAAGTGGCTAAAGCGCCAGCCACATATTCCTAAGGTGGTGGGTTTGAATCCAGCCCGGCCCGCCAAACAATAATGGCTGCAACCAAAAAATAGCCAGGTGTTGTGGCAGATGCCTGCAGTCCCAGCTACTTGGGAGGCTGTGGCAGGAGACTTGCTTGAGCCCAGGAGTTGGAGGTTGCTGTGAGCTGTGATGCCACGGCACTCTACCCAGGGGGACAGCTTGAGGCTCTGTCTCCAAAAAAAAAAAAAAAAAAGAAAACGGAGGCATGCAACCACACCCGTTAGCCTAAGCCTACACAGGGTCAGAATCATCAATATCAGTCCTTCCACTCTACATCTTGTCCTGGTGAAAGGTCTCTAGGAGCAGTAACACACATGTAGCTGTCATCTCCTATAATAATGATGCCTTCGTCTGGAAGAACTCCTAAAGGACCTGCCTGAGGCCACCTTACAGTTAACTTTAATACATATGCATGTGTGCATGTATATATATATATATATATATATCGTCCTATTATATACAAAGCACACTCAAAAATAATAAAAAGTTTAGTAAACACATAAACCAGTAACGTAGTCATTTATTATCATTATCATCTATTACGTTTTGCACGTAAGGCATGGCTGTAATTTTATATGACTGCCTGCACAAGCTTGTTTACACCATTACTCATCCCAAACCCATGAGTAATGCATTACACTCTGACATAACTAAGGCTACAGCATTACAAAGTGATAGGAATTTTTTTAGCCCTAGTATAATCTTATGGGACCAAAGTATATATTTGGTCCACTGTCGACTGAAATGTCATTATGTGCTGGTTTGGCGCCTATAGCTCAAGTAGCTAAGGCGCCAGCAATATACACCAGAGCTGGTGGTTGAATCCAGCACGGGCCCGTCAAACAACAATGACAACTACAACCAAAAAGCAGCTGGGCGTTGTGGCAGGAGCCTGTAGTCCCAGCTACTCAGGAGGCCGAGGCAAGAGAATCACTTAAGCCCAGGAGTTGGAGATTGCTGTGAGCTATGACACCACAGCACTCTACCCAGAGCGACAGCTTGAGGCTCTGTCTCAAAAAAAAAAAAGTTAGAAATGTCATTATGTGGTACAAGACTATATTCCATTTAATATGAAAAATTCTAAAAAATGCAAACTGAACTCTAGTAACAGAAAGCAGATCAGTTGTTGCTTAGAGAGGCGGTGGAGTGGATAACAGAGGGATTATAAAGGTATAAAAGAAATGGCTGAGGAGAAGGATATTTCACTATTAATTTAAGATTTTAACTTTTTACAGAGAGGGTCTTGCTATGTTGCTCAGCCTCGAGTGCAGCAGCTATTCACAGGAGCAATCACAGCACACTGCAGCCTCAAACTGCTAGCTTCAAGTGGTCCTCCTGCCTCAGCCTCCTCGGTAGCTGGTATTACAGGTGCCTGGATTTACAGCATTACTGGGCTTCTGTTCATCATCATGATTATAGTGAAGGTTTCTTCGTATATGTCAAAACCATTCAAATCTTACAGTATAAATACATGCCATAGATCAATTACACCTCAATAAGTTATTGTAAAGACATCCACCTCTCATATATACATGCAGCAAATAACACTTGGTCCCATCCTGGCATTTCCCTGAGAGCCTATCTCCTCTTGGTCCATCTAGAAGGAGAAGCAGGGCCAGGACTGGCATAACACTTTCCTTGGACTTGCCCTGTGGGTGGGAGGAGCCCAGGAAGGAGCGTGATCACTATTCACATGGCAGCTATGACCGCTCAGTATTGTAAGTCAAAGTCATTACTTCTGCTTGAGTTCATCTGTGTCAAATATTAACTTTTAATTACTTGCAATGAAGACAATAAACACAGGGCCCGTGGGTTCAAGGGCAGGCTGAGACCTATCATGTAGTGTTGGTGATGACAAGGTTAATTGGCCTTCTCTGGAAGCAACTGACTTTTCCGGTGAGGTAGGTAACATAACCAGGTAGTTCACCTGCTGAAACTAGTTTCCTAAACTATCTAGAGATCTCATGCAGCTCAGAGTCTCTACTTAACCACCCAACACACAACCATTTGAAAAGCTCTCCTGAAGAGCACACGTTCTTCCCATGGAGGACCATGCAGCTGCCAATGAGCACCACTCAGGAGCTCATTGCTCCTTTCTAAGCACGGGGTGAAATCTGGATTCAGCTCCAGATTCAAAGTCATTTCCACTTGACTTTCCTCCTCACACCTCCTCATTCAAAAGCAAAGATCTAATGAACATCTACTGTCTACTAAATACAGACTAGGTGGTGGGGAATCCAGCATAATTTAGACATAGTTCCTGAGTTCAGTGAGCTCAGTCACATGCAGGGAGACAAACAGAAGCCACTGGCCGTAATATACAGAAGAACATTATATTCAGAATGCTATGTGTCCATTAGCAGAAGAACAGCTAGAGAAGTTATGGTATATCCAAAAAGAGGTTAATATTTGGCAGTAAAATTTACAAATTATTGACCCATAAAACATAGCTGATATCTCAGAAAATTATATTGTATGAAAGAAGCCAGACACAAGAGTATGTATCATGTTATTCCATGATATGAAGTTCAGAAAAAAGCAAAACCTGATCTGTGGGGATAAAAGTGGGAACCAGCAGCTGCTCCTATAGCGGGAGTTATGAGTAGGCTGAACAGAACTTGGGAACTGCTGCAGGGGACACGTCCTCTCTCCCGACTGCACAGCAGTGATCACACGGGTGTACACAGGGGGACACGTCATCTCTCCCGACTGCTGCAGTGGTCACACGGGTGCAAGCAGGGGGACACGTCATCTCTCCCGACTGCTGCAGTGGTCACACGGGTGTACACAGGGGGACACGTCCTCTCTCCCGACTGCTGCAGTGGTCACACGGGTGCATGCAGAGGGACACGTCCTCTCTCCCGACTGCTGCAGTGGTCACACGGGTGCAAGCAGGGGGACACGTCCTCTCTCCCAACTGTTACAGTGGTCACACGGGTGCATGCAGAGGGACACGTCCTCTCTCCTGACTGCTGTAGTGGTCACACGGGTGTATGCAAGGGTACACGTCCTCTCTCCTGACTGGTGGTCACACAGGTGTACGCAGGGGGACACATCCTCTCTCCTGACTGCTGCAGTGGTCACATGGGTGTATGCAGGGGACATGTCCTCTCTCCCAACTAGTGGTCACACAGGTGTACACAGGGGGACACGTCCTCTCTCCCGAATGCTGCAGTGGTCACACGTGTGTACGCAGGGGGACACGTCCTCTTTCCCAACTGTTACAGTGGTCACACTAGTGCACACAGGGGGACACGTCCTCTCTCCTGACTGGGGCTGTGGTCACACGGGTGTACACATTCACTGAAACCCATCCAACAAAAACTTTGAATCTGTGAAATTTATTGTAAGCAAATTATTCTTTGGTTTTAAAAAGAGTATAAGGATTAACAGTGGAGAAAGCTATTTGCTTTTCTGAGTCTCCTCAGGAAAAACTTCACAAAGGAAGTGACAATTGAACAGGATCTTGAAGGAGGAATAGGATGTTTTTTAGTTGGTGCTAAAAGCAGGAAGTGAAAGGTGGAGGTATGAGGGTCCACAGTGCATCTACGTAAAGGAGGACTCTGGGATGTGAGGTTTGACTGTGTGAGACAAGGTCTCATTCTGCCACCGAGGCTAGAGTGCAGTGATGCAATCATAGCTTACTGTAGCCTCAGAGTCCCAAGCTCAAGCGATCTTCCTGCCTTGGCCTCCTGAGAAGTGGAGACTATAGGCATTAGCCACCATGCTCAGCTAATCTTTATTTTTTTGTAGAGATGGAGTCTCACTTGCCCAGGCTGGTCTTCTTGAGCTCCTGGGCTCAAGGGATCCTCCCACCTTGGCCTCCCAAAGTGGCAAGATGATAAGCACCAGCCCTCTGCTTGGTTTCAGACACCTCAAGGAACTTCTCTATACCAACCTGTTTCTGAATACACAGATACAAAGCAGGCCTTATGAATTTAAATGAGATAAAGAATTTCTCTTCGAAAAAAATTTCACAACTGTTCAGTATAAATAAGAGAATGTACAGCCAAGTTTTATAAGAGATAAAAATTGCAGTGACAGATACTGAAGGATACACTATTTCAAAGAAGAGGAAACATGAGCAATGAGTCGTTTGCTAAATAAGCTTTTTATTGTTCATGGAAAAATACAGGTTTGGAAAGGTCTATCGCAGCGTGTATTGACTTCAAGGTCTCATACTGCAAGTATATGTAAGTATAACCTATACACAATGTTACATAGAGATAATATCCACCTCTTCTAAATACTAACATTTAACAGAGGTAAATAAGAAATGTAAACGTTGCAATCATAAACAAAATGCTCTAAGCAAAGCATTTCAAAGTTGTTTTGCTCAACATCTACCTTGTCTTCCTGGAGTTAGGAAAGGTGGGGTCCAGAAAAATTTAGCTAAAAAAAGGTCAACACCTTCAAGAAGCTCTTTCCAGGAAGTAGGACACTGGCACCCGTGACAGACTGTGACCCTACCTGGTCAGCCAGCAAGGATTTGGGGGTGGTCCTGGGGCCCAAGCTTAAGGCTGAGGCCTATGTGGGGCTGGGCAGAGGGGAGCAACACAGCACCAGGTAGGAGGAAGCTGCTGCCATGACTGCTTAGGATGCAACCTCTCTATGGGTATGAACACCTACCATTCTGGTACAAATCTGCCACTCTCAGCAAACATGGAAATGTGCTTGAGAATAAAAATATTAACACTGGGACCACAAGCCATTTTCTATGCAGTCTGCAAATAATCATTACTAATCCTTCCAACCATGTTTTCATTAAGATGTTCTTTTTAAAAGAGGCGGCTGCTACTACACTGCCAGGCAGGCAGGCCAGGACAGAGGTAACAAAACTTCTCCAGGTATAACTAGTAATTCAAATAAATACAGCTTATATTAGAGAACAAAATCATCATCATTCACATGGCAACATATTCAACCACAGCAACAACATTCACAATTCCAAGGCCAACTTCAACTATGTCTGCATTTCCCTCCACAGAAGATCCTGTGGGGAGGGCAGCACACAACAGCAACAATGCCTCGTCCTCGCCAGTGTTGTCGCGGCTCAGAAAGCTCATTTATATGTAACAGATCAAACACTATTTTTTTTACAATCAACACACAGCAACAGAGAAGAGTCTACCCCTTCCCCCCACCAGGCTTCCTTGGCATGAAGCAAAGAAAGGCTACGGGAACAAAAATGCCTCTGCTGACTGTAACAAGGCTCACATTCTATGAGAAATCAGGGTTCCAAAATTCCATCACAGATAATGAAGAAATATTAAAGGATTTGCTCAACTAAGAGAGCAGTCTCATCAAAGAAAATATTCTTAAGTTGTACAAGTGAGATTTATTTTCTAATATCCAGCTTCTTTACTTAATATAAAACTATTGAGTGTATACAGAATATCCACAGAGCTCAAATATGAGTAATATTAATAATCTCAGATTATTTGCACGCTACAGATCAGCAAATATTTTATCAGAATCTCCACTTAAGAGATTTGTAAGTCAATATTAATAAGCAACTATATATTTTTTCTTATTGTATTGATCAAAGAACATAATTTTTCAGTAAGAGTAAATCCAGTTCAAGAGTATCCTTTCCCCCTTGACTCTGCACAGTAAATTTTACTGTTCAGTCTCTACGTTCTTGACTTTTCCAGTTAAAAGCAAAAAGCTGGTAAGTTGCAAATTCCAGTGAAAGAACTGGTAATAGTGCTGAAATAAACTTTCGGGGAATGACCAACTGTTTATAGTCTTGCTAGAAGCTCTAATCCCCTCTTGAATCTCTAGACTAACATATTCCAGTATTTTAAACATGGGAGGGCAACACTGATATTGATAAAGGACTAGTTCATAGGTCAGGTTTTGGCCTCTGGAATGATGTATGGCTATCTATGAAGACTGCCCACATTTCTGTTTTAAGTACATCTATTGTTCTGCCCCCACCACCACCATGTCAAAGCCACTTACCCGTCCTGTGGCTGTGGGGCTGTTCCTATTTCTTTTGAATGTTCTACTGCACATATAGGATTCACTGCAGTAACACTTCACGTATAGGTGATTTCTGTTTCACACTACCAGCTTCCCAAAAAACATCAACTGGGAACAATTTCTGGTTAGTAACTTACTGGCATTTCCTCTCTATAATGGAAATCAAAAGAGTTTAGAAGTTAAATGAGTATCTTGGGTACTCCTATTAAGGGAATGCTATATCTGCTATCAAAACCCAGGGACATTTACTAGACTTAAAGGTTATTATGGATTAGCATGAGATTTAGCAGTTTAATATACACTTTCAATTTTACACTGGGTAAAATTACTGTGAGGTATCACAGATACCCTTTGGCTTGCTTTCCAGTGAAGCCTGTCACAGGGTACATGGCTCAGCTCCCTGCATAGGTGCTCAGAGATAACACAATAAGCTTCACCTCAGCAGGCCCAGCAACCAGCACTCAGATGGTGAAGACTGTGGCCAGCAGCCTTGGGGTAGAGCCCAGGGAAAGCTTTAAGCAGGAAACAACTTATAGGTGTTGCACAAAAATTCTGCATTTCAGAATGTTTTCCCAATAACGTCAGAAAATAATTGTTTTTAGTTAAAGAAATGTACTGTATGCTCAAAAACAATGCAATGCCTCATAAAGCAAAACCTAGGAATGAAAAAACTTCATTAATCAGTATCTTACTTTGGCTAAATTATCAGAGTAAGCCAGGAATAAATTGTATTTATTATTGCATTTAGAAGCAGTGCCACCATGTTCTAAGACAGTACTAGTGAAGTACATGAAAACAGTCCTTAGAAGTGATAGCCCTTTAGCCTTTTGCGACTTCAGAACTTAAAAAGACAAAGGCTAAATAGGATTCTACATTCAGATATTTACTAGCTCAGCACAAGCTGAGTTAGAAGACAGTTGAATACCAGATTCTCATTCACTTATGGTGTTCTCAGGAAGTTCCCATTTGGACACAAAAGCAATAGCTCTCAGCCTGGATGCACATCAGAATCACCTGAGCAGCTTTTAAAAATTACCAAATGCCCAGGCCAATTAAATCTGCAGGGTAGAGCCAGGAATCGGTATCCCCAGGAGAGTCTAACATGCATTCCTTTGAGAGTTGTTGCACAAAAGCCATGTGAATGGGACTCATATCTAGAGAGTTTTGTGTTTTCTCAATTCCACCAGAAAAAGAAATTTTTAGAAAAAGGCACGGTTGTGCTTCCTCTAAATACAGTCTGCAGTTGGGAGGTGCAGGTTCCCGGAGGTTATCTGGAGCGCTGGTTATAAAGAAGAAAGTCCTTGTCTTGGCAGAGCAGGCAGAGTTTCAGGCTTCGGCAGCTGCCTCCAGCAACAAAGAATGCCCAGATGCCCATGAGCACCATGATTATATATGCCGACACCAGATTTATTCCATAATAAGGATTTATGAATGTCTGCAAAGGAAAAATAGGTCAGTTTGGGTAATAACAGCAAGTTTCCTTTTTTTTTTTAGAGACAGAGTCTCACTACATTGCCCTTGGTAGAGTGCCGTGGCATCATAGCTTTCAGCAACCTCCAACTCTTGGGCTTAAGTGATTCTTTTGCCTCAGCCTTCTAAGTAGCTGAGACTACAGGTGCCTGCCACAATGCCTGGCTATTTTTTGTTGCAGTTGTCATTGTTATTTAGCTGGCTCAGGCCAGGTTAGAACTCTCCAGCCTTAGTGTATGATGTGACTGGCACCATAACCACTGTGCTATGGGCACTGAGCCAATAGCAACTTTCTTAAACATGTGGGATAACAAAAGATATAGAAAAATACAGAATATTTCAGTATTTGGCGTGCTTCACCAAATACATGATGTATTTCACGTGTTATGGACCTATAAAGGGACACAGAGCTTAGCTAGTCAACAGGGACTGGCTGGAGGTCCTGTGCTTTGCTGTATTCAAATGGCAACCCTAGAAGGTAGTCATTAGGCAGAGCCTAATGGAATACCCTCTAGAAGATACAAGTTGTATAATGTGGACCAGGTTTATATTCACTTCTGTGTTAACTGGCTTTTAGAATTTGCAAAAGAGTAAGACAAGTCCAAAATTACTTTAGTAGCTGGAAGTGTTGACTCATGCTTGTAATCCTAGCACTCTGGGAGCGGAGATGGGAGGATCGCTCAAGCTCAGGAGTTCAAGAATAGCTGAGAACAGCAAGACCCTGTTTCTACTAAAAATTGAAAAATCAGCCAGGCATTGTGGTGAGTACCTGTAGTCCCAGCTACTCAGGAGGCTGGGGCAGGAGGATGGCTTGAATCCAGGAGTCTGAAGTTGTTGTGAGCTAGGCTGAGGTCATGGCACTCTAGCCTGGAACAACAGAGCTAACTCTGTCTCAAAACAAACAAACAAATAAAACCCACCAAAATTACTTTAGTACAAATCTTTAGTATTCAAGGGAACATGAAGGAACAGCATCTCTTTTTTAGCTGCCCAAATTGCTATGGGTTCCAAAAGTTTATTCATTAAAAAAAAACACTGATGGAATGAATTCTGAGAGGGTTTGTGTTATGTGACAGTGAAGACCAAAGTACCTGTTCTAGTGGAGCTTATATAATTATAATTGTGATGATGCTAGACAGGTAAAAACAAGGTGATCTCCTTAGGGTGGTCAAGGCAGGCCTTAAAAAAGTGGTGTTTAAAAACTGAGACATTTAGGAGAAGTGGGCCAACCCTGTGTGGACCAGTGAGAGGAACCAAAAGAGGGCAAAGAGCTTGGAGCAGGTGAGAACCCACAATAAGTTGATACTGAGGATGTGTAGAGGAGGAGGAGAAGCACAGGAGATGGGGTCTGAGAGGAAGACCATGTGTTGGTAAGGAGTGTGGATTTTATGTCCTAGAAGGGTTTTAGGTAGGGCACCTGAATGACTAGATTTTTTAAACTGTAGAGAATAGGTTAAAGGAGGTTATGGTGAAAGTTACAGCACGGTGACCCTGCCCAGGGTGTTCACAGAGGTGGGAGGATGGACAGAGTGGATGATATGAACTGACAAGACTTGCTGATGGGCTGAAGGGGAGGGAAAAAGAGAAGCCAAAAATGACTCTCATGTTTCTGGCTTTACGTAAATGGTGGTGCCATGGAATGAGATAACAAAAGCTTGAGGAAGAACAAGTTTGGAGTGATGAGTAGGAATCAAGTCCAAACAAGATGCATTAACAGTAACATGACCATGAGCTTTCCAAAGGTGAATGTCAAATGATCAGTTGGACACAGGGATCTGGGTTTAGAGGAGAGGCCTGGCTATAAAAGGAAAGTAGGAGCACAACCTGGAGACAGCACGTAAGGCCATGGCCATGAATATAATTACCTAGGGAGCTACTGTAGAGAGAAAGAAGTGAAGACCAAGCCCTGAGAAATCCCAACATTTACTAATTACTAAAATAGTAAGAGCCAATGAAGGATCTGATCTGAGAAGGGAGCAAATAGGTAGGAGAAAATCAGGACAGTATGATGTGGAAGGACAATGTTCCAAAGAGGGGCGCTCAACTCTTATGAAAGCCTGTGAAGATGGAGAAGCAGCAATGTCCATCAGACCTGGAGAACCGAAGTCCTTCTGACATTGACAAGTGCAGTCCCCCCACATCCCGAAACTGGGCTGCTGAGGACATGAGCAGTTTCAGAAGTGAGGCTGACTGGAAGCCAGGCTAGACTAGGAGTATGAGGGGTGAGGAAGTAGAGACAGGATGGTGGAGGTTACTCTTTGAGAAGTTTTGCTGTGATAGGAAAGAGAAAAGGCATGGCAGGAAGAGGAAAGGACGACAGTGAAGAATTTAAGATATGTAAGATAAGCTGATGAAGAGGGGAAAGACTGGTGATGTGGGGCAGAGGGCAGAGCCAAGACAGGGAAGTTCTTAAGCAGGAGGGAATGGCATAGGTCCAGAGCCCAAGTGAAGGGACTGGCCTGACAGGAGGGAAACTTCCTCTGTAGATGGGGATAAGTGCAAAAATGGTTCCTACCCAGCCCTAGCATCTATACCTAAAGGAGAGGATTTCATCTTTGCTTATCAAGTGTCTCAGGGGTGTGTCTCCAAGGCCCCCACCATCTTCACCCGCCCCCACCATCTTCACCCGCCCACACATGCCCCGGCTAAGGCACTATACCTGACCTATCATCTCTGGCCAGGAAAAGGGGCTGAATTTATAGCAGCACCTTATGCAGAAAGTGTGCTGTTCTCAAGAGGTCTCAGTGAGCAGAGGCTGGCAGTAAGCATTTCTTGGATTCTTCTATACCTCAAAACTACTGAATTTCAATTTATTGTTCGGAGTGCTAAGCTCTTCTGTGTTTTACATTAGCTTACTTCTTAAAAAATATTTTTTCTTTTAAAAAATTCTAAAAGCAATACATGACTATTGCAGAAAATTACAATATACAAGACAAAACACGTTTCAAAATTTGATATTTGGCTAGGTTAATATTTATTAAACAGAACACAAAAAGTGAAACCATAAAGAGAAACTGATTAGACTACATTAAAATGAAAAACTTTTGTTTACCAGAAGACAACTTTAAGACAATGTAATAAAGACAGACCACATCATAGAAGTTACTGGCAATTCATACACCTGACAAACTATTCTGACAGAAAATATAGAAAAATCACAAAGAAAAAGACAGATAAACCCAGTAAGTGGGCATAAGATTTGAACAATCACTTCATAAAAGATTGATCCAAATGGACAATAAACATCTGAAGATGCGCTCTATGTCATTAATCAAGGAAATGCAAATTAAAGTTTTAATAACCCTGTAAGTTATTGATTTATATATTGATGATACCACCACACACCCAGCAGCATAGCTGGCAGTGGAGAATTCCACCCCAGGTGCTGGTGAGGAGGTGGGGGAACTGCAACTCGTAAATGAGCGCTGGGAGTGTAAGCTGATATGACCACTCTGAAAAACTGAGTGGTAAGAAGAGGCACACCCCGTAACCCAGCAATTCATTCCTAGGCATATATCCAAGAGAAATGTGCACATGTTCACCCAGGGCTATACACTAGAATGTTCATAGCAGTATTATTCTCAATAGTTAAAACTAGAAACACCATAAAGGCCTCTCTGCTGTAGAATGAATAACTCACAGTACAGCCACACAGAATACTATAGACAGTAGCAAATGAGTGTGTCAGAATTATGGAAAGATGAATCCCATAAACAGGGTGAGCAAAGGAGCCAGACACAGAGCAAATCTGTACAGTTTCATTTATGTCAAATACCAAGAGGCAGAGCCAAGCTGCTGTGTTAGAGTCATGCTCATCCTTAGTGGGCCAGCGACTAGAGGCCCAGGAGGCTCATGGGGCCTGACGATATGTTGATTTTCTTCTAGCTTACACAGGTGTGTTCACACCGAAAATTCATCAAGATGTATACCCATGTACACCTGTGTACTTTTCTGTATGTTACTTTAATAAAACAATTAATCATTCTCTGAAATCGACCGTTGAGCATCAACCACTATTAATGTTTTGGTATATAATCTTCTAACCTTTCTGGGTCCTTCTGTTATCACTAAAGAAAATAACATCAACTATTCAATATAACTAACTAGGTGCCAAGGACTGAGGACACAAAGATTGACAAGATAAGGCCCCGTGAGGATTAAACTGTGGTTAGAGAGAGAGATGTACACACCATATTAGATAAAATATGCTAGCCAAGGATAATAAAAATGAGAATAAGGAAGGTGCAATGTCTGGAATGTCCAACCTTCCCAGGCAAGAGTCCCATAGAATGAGCAGGGAAGATGAATCACCACAAATAGACAGCAAGGACAAAGGTGTGCCTATTGGGGACACCAGGTCAGTTTAGATGGGACAGCAGTGCTGTGAATTGTGGAGAGTGTCAGGAGGTAAGCTTTGCAGCAGGAAGAATCATGAAGAGGCTTACATCAAACAAGGAGGTGGATTTTATAGGCATCTCTACAGCTGATTGCTCTCCTCAACACACCTGGCCTCCAGGATTCCCTGGACATCCTCCTACCTCACTTGCTGTTCCTTCTCTTTTCCCAAACTTCAATCTTGGAGCATCCAGGGCTCAGTCCTTGGGTCTCTTGACTATTTACACTCAGTATTTGTAATCATCACTTCTAGCCTAGGTGTCTGTCTTAGACTCCAAACTTTTCATCCAACTACTTACCTGACATCTCCCCATAGGTGTCCGATAGGCACCTCCAAAGTACTGTACCCGAAAGGGAACTCTCGGCCCTCTCTCACAAGCTTCCCCATCTCAGCTGATGGTGACTCAGTCCATCCAGCTGCCCATGCCAAAACCTTGCAGACACCCTTGGTCCTGCTTGTTCTCTCACATATCTATCTGTCAAGAAATACTGCTGGCTCTACTTTCAAAAACATGTCCTGAATCTGGCCATTCCTCATCATCTCCACTGCCATCTCGCACAAGTCTTCACACCCTTCCTTAAGGACTATAATTTCTTCCGTTACAACAGTCTCACGTCAACATAGCGGAGTAAACCTTTGAGTCAGGTCACACCTCTCTCCTCAATGCTTTCCAATGACTCCTCATTTCTTTTTCTTTTTCTTTGAGACAGAGTCTATGTCACCCTCGGTAGAGTGCTGTGGCATCATAGCTCACAGCTCTTGGGCTTAAGCAATCTCTTGTCCCAACCTCCCAAGTAGTTGGGACTACAGGTGCCCACCACAAGGCCCAGCTATTTTTTGTTGCAATTGTCATTGTTGTTTTAGCTGGCCGGGGCTGGGTTCGAACTCACCAACTTCAGTGTATGTGGCTGGCGGTGTAACCACTATGCTACGGGCGCCTAGCCTGACTCCTCATTTCACTGGGAGTAAAAGCCAAAGTCCTCATTAGTCAGGTGTGGCCCTCACTTCCAACCTACTTCCCTCCCACTGGCAACCCTTGTCAGTATCTCCCACTCAGCTCTCTGGCCACCCGGTTTCCAAAGGTGTGCCAGTATCTCCCACTTCCAGTATCTCCCACTTTGCTCAGCCACTCTGGCCACCCGGTTTCCAAAGGTGTGCCACACATAGCCTTTACTCCTAGGTCCTTGGCACTGGCTGTTCAGTACAGATGCTTTCTCCAGACAGCCACATGGCCAATTTCCACACTCCACTTCTTTGCTCAGATGTCACCTTTACAACGAAGCCTACTCTGACCATCTGTGAGATCCCCACCCTACATGGCCCAGTGGCTTGCTCTGCTTTTCGTTTTTTTCACAGCACCAATCACTTCCTAAGATACCATATAATTTCTTACTTATTATGTCTATTATTTATCACCTGCCTCTCCCCACTAGGCCAGTAATCTTTGTTTTGCTCTTCTAGGACAGTGCTCGCACCACAGACGGTACTCAATATAATTATTTGTTGAATACATAGCCATTGGATCCATAAGAAGGGTGTTCGGATTTCTGATTATAAAAGCACTGTTACAGAACATTTGGAACATGACAATAATGATAAAAAGAATCCACAATCCCAACACTCAGAGGCAAATGTTAATATTTTGATCCATCCCCTTTCTAGTCTTTTTCCAACAAAGATTTGGCTTTACATAGCTGTGATTCTATATTACAAGTAACTTTAGTATCCTGCATCACTGAAAGGTTTTGAGGAGGGAGGCAATAAGATTGCATTTTAGACAGATGAGAGGGCAGGAAGCCCAGTGTAAGAAAATGGCTGGAGAGGAGAAAAGTATAAGGCAGCTGTCACTAGAAGGGACCTTTTCAGCGTCAGGTGAGAGAGGATGAGGTCTGAACAAGACAGTAGAGGGGTAATTCTCATGTACATTTATGAGGGATTATAATAAAAGTCAGACCCAAAGCATTAAACAGTACTTTAAAAACAGATCTAGTCAAGTTTAACTTGACTGGCATTATCATGGTGTCAGTGAGGAAGAGTGAAATGGACGCTTTGGTTATGGATCAGAATGAGTGACATCGGTTCAACGTGTATGAAGATAATTGTAGAAATTTACATCAATGTACTTAAAAAATACATCCATACCATTTAGCTTAATAATTCCATGCTTTGGAATCTAAACAACATATTGAAAACATTTCATGTACAGGAATGTTCAAGACAGCATTACAACACCCAAACAGGGGAAGTGATCAAACGAGTTGTAATAATTTTTATGTAATGATACATAAAGCTATTAAATTTATATCATAAAGAATTTTTAATATCATGTAAATTGCTTCAAATGTGCTTCATAACATAGGCATAATGCAAGACTGTCTCATGTTTGACTACACTCATTAAAAAAAAGACACATGAAAAAAAATCTTTAATGAGACACACTAAAAAAATTAATAGTAGCCACCTTTCTGCAGTAAGACCTAGAAATGATCCATTCATTCCCCTAAATGACATTTCTGAATTTCCTGATTTTCTCATGAGCATGTTTTCCATCTAGAGAAGACTCTACATTTAGATATATAGACCTGAGTTCCAGAAACCAGTTTGAACATGGTGGCAACACTCACCTGGGCTGACACTAGCAGATGGGTCAGGAGAACTATAAGAAGGATGTACCAGTTTTTCTTCTCACAGCCATCAAAAAACACAATGCCCCAGAAGACATGCAGCAATATGATAACCAGCGTCATGAAAGCTGAAAGACAGCCAACCGTTAGTGCCCCCTCACAAGGACAGCAGACACCAGTGCCCACTCAGCACGCTGCCACTGCCCCTGGCTCAAGATTCTGCTCTGCCGCAGTGAGTCTAACCCCTGCCTGATGGGAAACAGGACCCGGACACATGTGCTCTAACTCAAAAAGCAACATTTCTGAGTAGGATCCACTCTGCAGCAGCTTCTCATCTGGAAAATGAACTTGTTCAACAAAAAGTTGGCTTGGATGTGGCTCTCAAGTAATTTACCTGAGGAAGTCAATAAAATGGTTGTCATGTCTAACCAGCTTTTTCCCAACTAGCCTTCTTCCCTAAGAGAGACTTCAATTAACAGGAGTATCCTCTGTTTAAACAAGCTTCCTCACTAAAGTGGAATTTCCCCTCAGATCTTTTTTTTTTTAAAGGCCAAGGTAAAAATAAAATATTAAAACTCATAATAACTATCTAAGGTTCTTCTTAAGCAACTGTCACTGAATTTGATCAGCACGAACAAACTGCGTGCGTGGTGTGTGTCTGTGTGTTCTGTGTGCTGGATAACTTTATTTAAAGTGGGCAAGCCCCATATATTCTGCAAGTTTTAAAATGGAAAAAAAAAAAGGAATGTAGATTTCCCCTGTCAGCCACATAATCAGATACCATTAACACCCACCAGACTGGCAAAAATTCAAGTGTGAAAACACTCTTTCATACTGCTGGAAGACAATCCAGCATTACCAATTAACGTGGAAATTTGCATTCTGTGGTTCACTCTAGCAATTCCATAGCTACATTTATACCCTGAAACAATTAATTCTCAAATTAATAGATCAGCAGCACCTAGGAACATGTTAGAAATACAAATTGTTGGGATCCACACTTTCTGAATTGGAAACAACTAGGTGGGAGCCCAGCAATCCATGTTGAAACAGCCCTGCAGGTGACTCAGATGCATGATGGATTTTTAGAACCACTGCTCCAGAGACAATCTTATACATTGTACAAGGAGGTATATACCAGAATATTTATATTGGCATTGTCTGGAATAATATGTCTGTTATTACCAGAATGGATAAATAAATCATGGTATATTCACACAATGGAATACTATACGATCTATAATACAGATGATCTTAAGAATATAACATTAAGTGGGGAAAAAACTCTCCATACTGTGAAAAATGCATACCATTTCACTTATATGAAGCAAAAAACATGCAAAACTATTAAAAAGACATAATACCTGTTGGAGGAAAGAAAGCTCTTATTACTGGTAAAACAGTCATCATTTCAGTAAATGATGGTAAATATTTTAACCGAAGTAGAAGTGGAATAGTTTTCAAAACCTTGACGCTATGGCAGACTAAACTAAATGATGTATTTTAAACCTGGTGATGATCCTGGAAAAGGAAGCTTTCCTGCAGATGGATGCCTGGTAATGGGGAGGGGTTTTTTTGTTTGTTTTTTTTGAGGCAGGGTCTTGCTCTGTTGCCCAGGCTAGGGTGTAGTGATATGATCATAGCTCACTGTAGCCTCCAACTCCCGGGTGCCAGTGATCTTTCCATGTGGCTGAGTCTATAAGCACATGACACCATGCCTGGCTAATTCTTTTGTTATAGAGACGGGGTCTCACTGTTGCCCCGCTTGGTAGTATAAACTTCTGTCCTACCTCAGCCTCCCAAAGTGCTAGGATTACACATGTGAGCCATTATGCCCAGCTGAGTTTTAAAAATCAGAAAAGATCAAGGCAGAAAGAGGCACAAATGTACGTTTGGCAGGAGAGCAAAGTCTCGCTCTATTGTTCAGGCTGGAGTGCAATGGTATAACTGCAGTTCATTGTAACCTTGAACTCCTAGGCTCCAGTAATCCTCCTGCCTCAGCCTCTTAAGTACCTAGAAACAATGATTGTTTAAAAAAAAAAAAAATGGGCCAGGGCGATGCCTGTGGCTCAGTGAGTAAGCGCTGGCCCCATATACCGAGGGTGGAGGGTTCAAACCTGGCCCTGGCCAAACTGCAACAACAAAAAAAATAGCTGGGTGTTGTGACAGGTGTCTGTAGTCCCAGCTACTCAGGAGGTTGAGGCGAGACAATCACCTAAGCCCAGGAGTTGGAGGTTGCTGGGAGCTGTGACCCCATGGCACTCTACCTAGGGCAATAAAGTGAGACTTTGTCTCTACAAAAATAAAAGG
This sequence comes from Galagoides demidoff, assembly GCA_963574575.1. Lineage (NCBI taxonomy): Eukaryota > Metazoa > Chordata > Mammalia > Primates > Galagidae > Galagoides > Galagoides demidoff. The sequence continues at coordinate 36,911 of CAUYQV010017823.1, forward strand.
GGGGGGGCAGCCCATAGCTCAGTGGTTAGTGCCCATATGCACTGGGGCTGGTGGCTTTGAACCCAGCCAGGGCCTGCTAAAGCACAACAATAATAAAAAACAATAGCCATGCATTGGGGTGGGTGCCTGTAGTCCTAGCTATTTGGGAGGCTGAGGCAAGAGAATCACTTAAGCCCAAGAGTTTGAGGTTGCTGTGAGCTATGATGTCACAGTGCTCTGCTGAGGGTGACATAGGGTGACTGTCTCAAAAAAAAAAAAAGTTAATTTATAACCCAGATTAATAAAAGGAGTTTCCATAATTTCTAATGTTTTAGAGCATCAGAAAGCTGAATATTCTAACCAGTACTATATGTGTATCTGTTTAGGCCACCTGGAGCTATCTAGTGTGATAATGGACTTCCTCTTCTACTAATTTCTTATATCAAATTCTCTTGGTAGAGAATGTTTCAATATAACCTATATCTAAGCAAAATGTTTCAAGTGTTATCTTTAAGAGGTAATATTTACTATTTGGCTCTTCCACCCCTTCTGAATATACCCCAAGGGCTGTAGCACAGATTCATAGGTACTCTTGTTTTCACACTTGTTGCTGTCCCTCATTCCTGATAACTACTTTTCTGTCCTCGCAAAAACAATGGCCTAAGATAGCAATTGATCCCAATACTGCATTCCTGCCAGAACGGAAGTTGCTGTCACCTGGCTTCCCTTCCCAAGGTCAGTGTATCTCTAACTAGGTCACAAAGCACCAAGCACTGCTGCTGGGGGGTGGCAGCCACAGATAGAAGATTCCCCAAGTCCTCCTGCCAAGGCTCAGCCCAGAGGCAGGATATGAACACCAAAGGGTTTTCAATTTCTTTTTCTGAGCAATAGAAAGGTATAGCCAGCCTGCATAAAACTCTCTGGATTCTCGAGAGATCACCCATCACCTAGCACAAGTAGGAAACAGGCCCTAAAACTAAATTAATGCTTTTAAAAATGTTTTTCTCTGATGGAGATTTAATTTAAAACTTTTGTTTTAAAAAGCATAAAAGAATTTTGTGGCCTGCTTTATTGTGACTTTACCAATCAAATAAAATTGTCCAAGATTAAAAAATGTATCTTGAAATCATTTCATATTACACAGTGGTTAAGAAAGGCATAGTATTATTCCTTAACACCAACAAGATCAAAATAGAGATGTCCTCAAAGCAACTCAAATGACAAATGTTTAAATAGTATGTATCATTTCATATTTATAAGAATGATGAAACACTCTCCTCAAACCAGCTCATCACCCCAGAGAGTCAGTGCTAAGAGGTCCATTAGAAGTTGTCTGATCTAGTCCCCTACAAAATGCAAAAAATCAATCCCATAAGATCTACTTCAAATACTTCCAATTTAGGAGCTTATGGTATTAAACAGCCACTGTGAGAGAGTCCCCACTCAAACCAAACCCTAATCTGCCTTCCTTTAACTGATTCTCAACTGGGGTGATTTTACGGACTTGGCGGGGGGGGGGGGGGGAGGGGGGGCGCGGCATTTGTCAATGTCTATAGGCCATTTTTTTTACCATGACTTAGTGTGGTAAGCAGAGTGCCTATGAAATCTAATGCACAGAGGCCAGCAATGCTGTTAAACACTCTATGATACAAAAGACAGCTCCTCAACAAAGAATATCTGGGCCCAAATATCAATGGTGCTGAAACTGAGAAACCTTGCTCTAACTTCTGCTTGTTGATCCTGGGAAGGCTCTTTGAAGAAACACAACTCACCTTTTTTCTCATATGTGGCACATTTAAAAATATTTGAAATTCCCTGTATTAGTCTGCTACAGTCACAAAAATGCTGCACAACAAACCCTGTCAAAACTCATTGGCTGGAGCTACTGTTGGACCGTGGGATCCAAGGCAGTTGCTCACAGGAGTCTGGGGTATAACTGCATACTGGGGGATCCACTGTCAGGTGGCAGGCAGTGGATGTGGGCTCTCAGGATTCTGTTACTTTCTATTAATGCTTCAGTGACTTTGTGAAATTAATTTCTATGTTTGTCTGTGGCCTAGAATATTTTAAGCACCATCAGATTTATCTTTATAAAAAACATTTACTTGGCTCAGTGCACACAGCATAGTGGTTATGGCGCCAGCCACATACACTGAGGCTGGCAGGTTTGAACCCAGTCCTGGGCCAGGTAAACGACAACTGCAACAACAACAACAAATAGCCAGGCATTGTGGTGGGTGCCTATAGTCCCAGCTACTTGGGAGGTTGAGGCAAGAGAATCACTTAAGCCCAAGAGTTTGAGGTTGCTGTGAGCTGTGTTGCCACAGCACTCTACCCAGGGTGACATATTGAAACTGTCTCAAAAAAAAAACAAAACATTTACTCCAAATGAGCTCTCAAACTATTCCTGTTGCCATTATAAAGCAAAACCGAGCACATAAGACCCTAGATGAAGATTTAAATGGAAATTGAAGGCAAGATTTGCAGTTGGATTGGATGTTATGAGAAAAAGGAAAGAATCAAGAATCGTTTTATGAAATAATTAGCCATGGTAACTGGAAGGCTGAACCTGCCTCAACGGAGATAAGGAAGACTGCAGGGTGCACTACTTTAAAGATCTCATTCCACTGTCTTCTATTTCCCAGAATTTCTGGTAAGAAGTCAGCAGTATTTCAAATTGTTGTTCCACTGAGGTAAGGAGAAAGTACCACTAGAGATGAAACAGCAGCTTACTTCCTGAAACAAAAGACTCCAATCTCAAGAAAAATATTCAAGTATAAGTCTTTGGTGAAGACTTTGGAATAATGAAAGAGGTAATAAAATCCAATAGATCTAGCCATTAAAGTAAACCACAAGGTTGATAATTTTGCAAAAGAACCAAGCTTTCCAAACATTTATGCAGATAAGTCTGGTTCTGAGTAATCCGACTTAAACCTGTTCTAGGAAATAGTGCTAGAAAACCGCACAGTATACCAATGAAACATGTTACAACATGAGCCATCCCCCTAGAAGCTGTGGGAGGCAACAGCCCTGATATAAACTTTAGTAGAGTTGGTGAGGCAGAAGAATGACCTGGTGCAAGGTCCCAGTAACAAAGAGTCTTGTCAGTGAGGAGTGGGCATGGAGAAGGTAGGTAAATGCTGGCATTCCAGCACTGCTTCCCAACACAGCTGCGGAACTGTGTGGGATTTCACTGAGGTTGCTCAGGAAGGCTAGCTGAAGCAATAAAGCTGAAAATAGGGTGATTTTCCCCCTTTCTAATTATGAATGTTGGTTGTAATAAACAAAAAATATATTCCCATGGAGCTGAAGCGTGATATTATACTAGATGATGTTCTAAAAATGTGCCTTTGTGTAAACACAAATCATCTTTACAACGTAGTATCTTGTTCATTACGGCTATGAAAAAAATCTCTGAAATTCATTGAAGAAAAGGAAACAAAACCCCGAAAACAACATAAATTAAAGGCAGCCATGGATGAAGAAAATAAGGACCATTTCACCCATGAAGAAGACCTAAAGAGAATGAAGAAACAGAAGTCATCTAACTGCCTGAGCCAAAACGTGGTCAGCAGAGGCTAGCCATGCATCCACGTGAGGAAATAGGCATCAGTGACTCAGGGTGGCCTGGAACACATCTAGATGAGCCATCTAGTCTTAGAGCCATGGCCCATGCCATTCTTTCAGCCAGAGACTGTGAGCTGTCTGTTTACGCAGTGCAAAGTCTGGGATATGCAGTTTATAACGTATTTCAGGCTACCAGTGCCCATGATAGGTCAAGGTTTAATGAAAGAACACTGCAAAAAGTACAATGTTCTATTCTCAGTTATTTGAGCACCTTAAAGACTATTATTGGGATGAAAACAATGAAAAAATGACAAAATTGATATTTATAGCATATAATTATGTCATAAACAGGCAGTTAACTGTGACGATTTATTGTGAGAAATTAAGATTCTAATGAATCCAGAAAAGGACATAAGAAGCTCTATTGCCAATCATTTTTCTGTATCATTAAGACATATTTCTGGCTTGGCACCTGTGGCTCAAACGGCTAAGGTGCCAGCCACATACACCTAAGGTGGCAGGTTCGAATCCAGCCCAGGCCTGCCAAACAACAATGACAGCTGCAACCAAAAAACAGCCGGGCACTGAGGCGGGCACCTGTGGTCCCAGCTACTTGGGAGGCTGAGGCAGCAGACTCGCTTGAGCCCAGGAGTTGGAGGTTGCTGTGAGCTGTGATGCTACAGCAGTCTACCCAGGGGGAAAGCTTGAGGCTTTGTCTCAAAAAAAAAAATAAAAAGAGATATTTCTTTGCTACAAGAGATATTTTCTTTAGTACTTTGGAATCTGGTAATGTAGGTATTGAGATAGTCTTGCTTACAAAGAGCTTTAATTTAAAAGTCTAAATCTTAAACAAACTGCCACACTGTAGAGATTATTCGTGAAATATCATGAATAAAAAAGTGAGGTGACAACCAAAAAACCTCACTAGAATTACAGTAACAAGGATTTACTCCAATGCTTACAGGTCTAAAGGCTGACTGTGTGTTGGCTGATCAGGGCTGGGCTCAGCTCTGCTGCAGGCTGCTGGGTTGGGCTCTGGTTTGCTTTCTGATGTTCTTGAGGGGGTCCCAGCTGAAGTGGGCATTAATTACCCAGGGCATATGACTAGAGTCCAAGAAGGCAGATCTAACCAAGCAGTGCTTTCTAAGCCTCTAACTTACACATAACAGCTAATTAGCCAGTTCAAGTCATGTGACTTAACTCAAAGTCAAAGGGCAGGAAAATACATTCTGGTCACCAAGAGGCCACGAAAGTATGTGGATGTGTAATTTTATTATAGGAAATGACAAATTGGGACAAAAATCGAATCACCCATATTTCTTTTTTATTTTTCTTCAAGCTCAGTATTTCTCTTTCTTTATACATATCCCATAGGACACAGCTTCTAGATCTTTCACTACATTGATGTTTTTTTTCTATACGAATTTTAGTTCTTCAGCATTCCTGTTAAATCACATGCTCAGAACTGAATACACTCCCAATGTGGTCTGTTACCTGTATTGATTTCACACAGTGAAATGTTTAGTGGCTAAAAAGTTTAAAACCTTAACTAGATAAGTGCACTGCCTAGAAAATATAATGAAAATGAAAAGATTTCGGGAAGTTCTAAAAACAATATACGAGCTTCTCTTTTTTACTGACTACCAGTTAAAACATTTTTTTCTTCTAAAGCATGAGAGCGATAACTCAGAGTGATAAATTCAGATTCCACATAATATTAGAGAATTTATTCTCTCTATAAATTGTTTTCTCAAGAACCAAATTCTCTAACTTAATAATATTCTTAGGCCATTTTAGAGTTTATAAAGCACTTAAATATATATTCTCTGAATTAATTCCATTTATTTCTTATCTCTGAGCTAGGCATTATTTTTGCCCTGCCTGAAAGATCAGGAAATTGAAGGTTAGATGCAAGTATAATACTTCCATTGCCCAATGAACAATGTCTTTCTTACCTCCATTCCTGCAGGGAAAAAAAAACTCGCACCTACGCATTATAGATTATGGTTATATCATAAAAACTTATGTACAGACAGGCATCTCACAATATATATATCTTACTAACACAACACAGATAGACTACACATTGAGTATCCCTTATCTGCAATGCCAGAGGTGTTTTGAATTTTAGACTTTTTAGAATTTTGGATTATTTGCATATACATAATGAGATATCTTGGGGGATGGGAACCATGAAATGAACTTGCATTTCATATACTCTTTGTACATAGCATGAAGGTAACTTTATACATTACTTTTAATAATTTTATTCATGAAATAAATTTTTGCTGCATTTTGACTGCTGGTCATCATCATACTGGTGTTTAAAGTTTTGGATTTTGGAGGATTTGGGGGGATTTTTGGATTAGCAATACTCAAGCTAATTAGTGACCCCTACATTCCTTGTTTATTCTGATTATTATTTAGGCATCTGTGATGAAATATGTTAATATATTAAGTTACTGGGGGACAAAAGCTCATGCCTAAATAAAAGTTAATAACAGCAGTTACAAATAATATATATCACAAATGTAACACATATAAATTTGGGGGCATTATTTTTAAATGTAATAAACATGAATTTCTTAAATTTTTTTGCAGTTTTTTTTTTGGCCGGGGCTGGGTTTGAACCCGTCGACTCTGGCACATGGGGCCAGTACCCTACTCCTTTGAGCCATAGGTGCCGCCCAGAATTTCTTAAATTTTTAACTCAAAGTCCCTGCTTTAAAGAATGATGTTAAAACAATTCAGAAATTTGCACATGATAAAATAGCAATTGTTCTTTTATTCTTTAGGTACATATTCACAGCATGGCCAGTCTGCCATCTTAACTTGGCCTTAGACATTAAGCCATAACGACATTAAGCTATCTTATTGAATACTGAATTTTTCCTTGAATTCATAGAAATTACAAATATAATCCCCAAATTGCTAGCAAATCTTACTTTCTTCCAAAAGAATCATTTTAAGTATCTTATGAAAACACACTAAGTCACTAAAGGAAACAAAACGAAGGGAATTAGCACCATCTAGTGAAAGAAGCTGGCAAAACTGGAGGATCAAAAGAAAATTGCTTCTGTGACAGTATACATAAAAGCTGCATAAGAGATGGTGTAACAGAACTGTAGCACTGACACCCCTTATGATTATGTTTTATTACTTCATTTTGAACTCTAACTGACATTATTTCTTGAGACAGTCTTAACTCTGTTGCTGTTGCTCAGGCTAGAGTGCTATGGCATCAGCCTAACTCACAACAACCTTAAACTCCTGGGCTCAATGTTCCTGCCTCAGCCTCTACATATCTGGGACTGTAGGCATCTGCCACGATGCCTAATGGCCACAATGTGCCTAATACCACAATGGCTGATTTTTCTATTTTTATTTTATTTTATTGAGACAGAGCTTCAAGCTGTTGCCCCGGGTAGAATGCTGTGGCATCACAGCTCACAGCAACCTCCAACTCCTGGACACAAGCAATTCTCCTGCCTCTACCTCCCAAGTAGCTGGGACAACAGGCGCCTACCACAATGCCCGGCTATTTTTTGGTTGCAGCCGTCATTGTTGTTTGGTGGGGCCAAGCTGAATTTAAACCCGCCAGCTCAGGTATATGTGGCTGGCGTCTTAGCGACTTGAACCACAAGCGCTGAGCCAATTTTTCTATTTTTAGTAGAGACAGGGTCTCACTCTTGTTCAGGCTGGCCTCAAACTCTGACCTCAAATGATGCTCCTGCCTCAGCCTCCCAGAGTGCTAGAATTATAGTCATTAGCCACTGTGCTACATCTGAACACTAACAGACTTGAACTATGAATACTGCATTTGGTTTTAAAACCTAATACTCAGTATAATCAATCATTAACAATTTGCCAGAAATATTCTCATTATGATATGTTTAAGAGAAAGACAATTTGGCGAGGCATGGTGGCTCATGCCTGTAATCCTAACACTCTGGAAGGTCCAGGCAAGAGGATCCCTTGAGCTCAGAAGTTCAAGACCAACCTGAACAAGAACAAGAGCAAGACCCGGTATCTACTAAAAAGAGAAAAATTAGCCAAGTGTTGTGGTGGACACCTGTAGTCCCAGTTGCTCAGGAGTATGAGGTAGGAGGATACCTTCAACCCAAGAGTTTGAGGTTGCTTTGAGCTAGGCGGACACTATGGTACTCTGGCCAGGGCAACAGAGTGAGATTGTATCTTAAAAAAAAAAAAAAAAAAAAAAAAGAAAAGAAAAGAAAATAATTTGCATGACATCATTAAATAAGTATGATCTATTAACATACTTTCACGTCCTCTAGCTTGTAGCCAGATTTAAAGGGCCCTGACTTTATCCTGTAGACCTTGGAAAGTCAAAACATTTTTGAAATGGGAAAGATTAGTTTGGTGGCTGCATACAGGGCGGATTCACATGGAAAGTGTGTCAAAGAAAGACTAGCCAGTTGGGGATGGGTAGTGAGAATTAGACTAGCGATGCCAACACTTGAACAAAAATGGAAACAAAGGGTATACTGAGAAAGGTAAATAAGTGTTCACTGGGCTTAGGATCACAACAACATGCAGGATGTCTCTAATCTACTGCAGCAATTTTTAAATAACTGGTCATACCTCTTTATGTCTTTTCCATTATTACCTTAAACTATCATTGAAACTCTTTTTCTTATTTCTTCTACTAGGGGGTAAGCTCTTTGAGGAGCTTCTGCATGGATTTTAAATAGTGAATTTGTTTGTGAGGTCACTTATTTCAATGGCATAACTGTTGTGGAAGTGACTAAAAATAATGGGTGTTTTCTTCCTATTTTTTAAAGAGTATTCTTGTGGAATTTAGGAGAAATTCTCATATTAATTATGTACATTAAAATCTCTTAAATTTGTGATTATTGCATCATAATTTTTTGGCTGGTAGATGAAAAGGCAATTTGAAGTTGGCCCTCTTAGCTGAATCCTTAGATAAAAAGATTAACTCATCTATTATTCTGTTTTTCTTCACAATTTCAAGATTAAATTATACTGCCTATCCCAAAAAGACACAACAACAAATTAATTAAACATTAGGGTTTACACTAAATGTAAATAAATATAAAATCATAAAAGCCAAAAAGAACATACATCCTTTAAAAATACATTTCTTACAATTTCAACTGTATAGCAACATTGTTAATATCACAAAATAAAAACAAATTTAATGTAAGCCAAATTCTACTCTAAAGTTCTAAAACACTCTAGCCAAAATTTTTAGTTTTCTAAGCGTTTTTGCTTTGCAGTGCCTAAGATTATTTTGTCTTTAAAAGGCATGAAATAGACATGACATGTCAGATCTTGAAGCTAGTGGCCCTTGCTTGGCACCCCCAACACGAGGCTGCGGGAGCCAGCCAATTGGAAGAGACTTGGCCTAGGCCGCATGTACCCCCGACCCCTTTCCAGGATCTGCTGAACATGAGCTCCTAGTTCCAAAGGGCTCTGGAAGGTGTCAGCAGCTCTGACCTCGTGAGCTGCCCAGAGTCTGTGATACAGGCAGGCAGGGCTGAGCCCGAAGCTGCAGCAGGCCCCACAGCCCAGCTTGGCAGCCCAGCCTCGAGGTGACTCATGACTGATGACTTTGAAATCAGGCGCCCTCTGGGCAAGGGGAAATTTGGAAATGTGTACTGGGCTTGGCTCAAGGAAAGCTATTTTATTGTGGCCCTGAAGGTTCTTTTCAAGTCACAGATAGAGAAAGGAGGACTGGAGTACCAGCAGCGCAGGGGAATTAAAATCCAGGCGCACCTGCAGTAAAGACTGTCTCAGCATGAGACTCCCGCCCTAGGTCTTTACTCATTCATCTGTTTGCCTCTGACATCTGAACCCAGAGCTTGGTAGAATTAAAGTTCTACATCCCCTGCTCATAGTACCCCCAGGAATTCATTACATGATGTAAATCTCTGTCAGGCACCCAAATCTTAATGCCTGATCCCTGTTCTACCTTTACTCACTCCCAAATTGAGCCGTATTATTCTGGTCCCGGCATAGTTTGCCACTTGTGTGGTGACCAATCACTGATGATAGACAGCATCATGTGCTGGGCCTCAGGGGCAACCATGACCTTTCCTCCATCCTTCCGTCAGACACCCCAGTATCCTATGCTATACAATTACTTCCATGATGCTCGCTGTGTGTATATCTGATTCTGGAATATGCTCCAAGGGGTGAGCTGTACAAGGACCCACAGAAAAACCACATATTTGAGGAGCAGTGAACAGCCACGATAAAGAAGGAGTCGGCAGATGCCCTGACTTACTGCCATGACAAGAAAGTGATTCACAAGGATATTAAGCCAGAAAACCTGCTTCTGTGTTTCAGGGGTGAGGTGAAGATTGCAGATTTTGGCTGGTCTGTGCACACCCCCTCACTGACTGAGGAGAAAGACAATGTGTGGAACACTTGACTACTTGCCCCCTGAAATGGTCGAGGGAAGGACATATGATGAAAAGGTGGATCTGTGGTGCACTGGGGTGCTCTGCTATGAGCCGCTGGTGGCAAGTCCACCTTTTGAGAGCACCTCCTACAATGAAGACCTACAGGTGCATCCTCAAGGTAGATGTGAGGTACCCCCAAACAATGCCTTTGGGGGCCCAGGACCTGATCTCCAAGCTTCTCTGATACAAGCCCCAGGAGCAGCTGCCCATGGCCCAGGTGCTGGAGCACCCTTGGGTCCAGGCCCAGTCCTGGAGGGTGCTGCCTCCCTGTGTTCAGATGGCTTCTTGAGCCCTGTCTGCCTTTGTTCCTTTTTGTTTGTTTAGGGAGCTATCCTGGCTTTACTACCTCATCTATCATCTTCGTTTCCTCTAAGGTGCTAATTAATAAAAGCTGAATAATTTTTTAAAACAAAAAGAAAAAAAAAGGCAGGCAGTGCCTATGGCTCAGTGGGTAGGGCGCCAGCCCCATATACCAAGGGTGGCAGGTTCAAACCTGGCTCCAGCCAAACTGCAACAAAAAAAATAGCCAGGCGTTGTGGTAGGCGCCTGTAGTCCCAGCTACTCGGAGGCTGAGGCAAGACAATCACCTAAGCCCAGGAGTTGGAGGTTGCTGTGAGCTATGTGATGCCATGGCACTCTACTGAGGGGGATAAAGTAAGACTATCTCTACAAAAACAAACAAACAAAAAGGCACGAAATAAATTTCCATTCACTGGAATTCCTAAGCCAGTAAATTTCAATAAGCATGATCATTAAGACGAGAAGCCTGAACACTGACAGCTATGAGACACATACCTGAATTAAGGAAGAACTGAGGAGAGTCTCCATGAATGCCCACTGTGCCTGGTCCCAAGGAGTCAGACAGGGTATTCACGAAGGAAAACACACCGCTCATGATCCCAAAGCCCAAGCCAGAAACTAAAGAGGAAGAAAAACATTGTTAAAAACTTTTCCTGCTAAGATTTCTCTGCAAATCAAATTTCCAGGGAGTAGCTAAGACTATTTTGTTGGAGGGGAAAGGGTGCATATGCTATTGTTAAAGAGCAGCTGACTATAGAAAGAACCCATGCTTGGCTGCATGATGAACAGAGAGAGAAGGGAGATGAGCCAAGGCAATGAACAGCAGAAAGCAGCAGAGAAATCAAAAAGAGAAAAAGATTTGGAAAGGTATAGAAGAAACAAGTGTGACAGAGGAGGATAGGCTGCTGAAGCTCTGGCTTTAGATTAGCTTAGAACTGGAATTGAGCTTAAGGAGGACTATGTATTCCCAGGCCAAACTTGGGAACTTGGGTCCAATCTGTACACATAATTCTAAAAGAATAATATGTAGGGTTATTAACTGCATTAATATGAAGAATCCTTATAGAAAAGCCAAAGTTATGTAAACATCCAGAGAAGGCAATAGGTACATTGCTTAGAAAATCTTAGTAAATTAGAACAAATATTTGTTAAAAATCTAACTTTCAGCTGGGTGCAGTGGCTCACGCCTGTAATCCCAGCACTGTGGGAGGCTGAGGAGGGAGAACTGCTAGAGCTCAGGAGTTGGAGACTTGCTTGGGTGAGTGTGAGACTCCAACTCCTAAAAAAAATGAAAAAACCCAGCCGGGTGCCAAGGCAAGTACCTGTAATCCCAGCAGCTTCCAGAGGCTGAGGCAGCAGTATGCCCACAGCCCAAGTCTGAGGTTACAGTGAGCTATGATGCCCCTGTACTCTTCTCAGGGCATAGGGTGGGACTCTGTCTCAATGACAACAACAACAACAACAAAAAAAAAAAAAAAAAAAAGCAAAGAAAAATAAAAAATAAGCAAGGAAATTAAAAAAAAAAAACACCCTAACTTTCAAACCTGGTTAATACTTAATGGACATACAGATAAGGATCATTTGTAATCACGTTCCTTTACACAAGGAACCCAGAGAACGGTAACAATAATGTACACCAATAAGCCAAAGCAGTAATAAAATACAATTTGAAATCTAAAAAGGTACAAGAGATAAAAATGACTTTTATGCCAATTCTAATTTTTTTCTTATGACACCAGGCAATTGTAACTTACCATAGGCCAGTAACTGCATAGATGGTACTGTTTCACCTGGGTTTATAGTCTTCAAACCTTCATTGGCTTTTCTAAAATAAAACCACACATATAATTAAGGGAAAAGAAGAAAAGCAGTACATCAAAGTAGTATATTGGGAAAGTACACAAGATACTGCAAATCCAGACACCTGAGGCTTTGGATCAGGTAATATTATACTCTAAATCTAGAATTCATGTAAACAAAACCCAAATTTCCAACTAACATTTGCCTTCATAACTTCCACATAAAAGAAAAATAAAGGAAACATATTACGTAAACAAGCCATCATGAATTGAGTTTAATAAGAAAAAAAGAAATATTTTCAAGTACTTTCTGAGCTTAGTAAATATTTAATTATCTTATGGTATCTACCACTCTGAATTTTTGTTTCTCTTCCCAAAGTACTGTATCTTCATTCACACCTTGCTTTATCTTCTACCAGGGCTATGCTTACTCTCCTACTCTCCCTTGTACGTCCTCTCCACAGAACCAAAATTGAACTCATCCCTCAAAATCTAGTCCAGGCAGCAATTTATTAAAGAAGGTGCTGGTCTTGGTGGCTCAGCCTATAATCCTAACACTCTGGGAGGCGGAGGCGGGTGGATTGCCAGAACTCACAGGTTTGAGACCAGTCTGAGCAAGAGCGAGACCTCAGCTCTAAAAATAGCTGGGCATTGTGGTGGGCACCTACAGTCCCTCCCACCTCCTCAGGAGGCTGAGGCAAAAGAATTGCTTGAGCCCAAGTGTATGTGGTTGCTGTAAGGTACAATGCCATGGCAGTCTACTGAGGGCGACTAATTGAAACTGTCTAAAAAAAAAAAAAAAAAAAAAAGGTGCCTCTCTCCATGGTTAGTAATCAATCACTGATTTCTCCTTAACCTTAAATCCTATAAGGTTAATGAACTGAACTCTCATGTGGGTACTCAATCATATGATCTTTTGATTCTCAAATATTTTACATATTCGTTTTATATCCCCAATTAGGCTTCAGAGATAAAGTGCTACCCTCAAACAGGAGATAAATGTGTATTTGAATGAAAGGACAGAACACTGCGCAACAAGAAATGATCTCCAGAGTGACACCAGCCAGTTCACAAATTTACCATGAGACCCTAGACCCCATGCAGATGTGTTAGGAATGCTAGGTGTGGCTAGTCAGTTCCACTACCATCGCTATTACCAATACCCTGTTAGAAAGAAAACTCTGCAAAATTGTAAGATCCTGACTCAAAGAATATTTGAATTGTATTTACTATAAAGTATATCTATTAAGGCAATAAAAGAATCAGAACACCTTAGAATGATTCAGTAAGTTTTGAAACAAAAGATTTAGATTAACTCTAAGAATAGACAAAATAACCAAGACATATTTCTTATCTGGGCATTGTGTTATTTTAAATTTCAGGGTATGCATATTCATTATGGTTGGCTTATTCATTACATAAATACAAATACCACTACATTAAATTAAAACAATGTAGAATGCAACCAAGATAATAATAAGATGTCCTTTATTTTTCTAGACTCTTAAAGAAACAATTCGCCATTTTGGTGCTCTCCATTTGAAAGTATTGTTGGTAGCAGGGATACAAGCCAGAAATTTAAGTGACTATCTTCTCTCCCTGGAACAGTAACCAACTAAAATGTCCAATTTTCCTAAGTAAAATAAACCTACCTATCATAGTGATGATAGTTTAAGGATAACTAAAGCTTATGAAACACATAAAATAGTAATAATCTCCATAAAAAACACAGCAATATAGTAGAATCAAATTCTGGAGGATTTCTGTTGTATATAAATTGCTCAATAATAAACAGAAGTAATAAATAGAAGAATAGAAGATTTTAGTTATTTGTTACAGCAAAATACTGCTATCACAAATATATTAAATACATAATTTCAGAAGTTTAAGAAACTTCCTCATTGATGTTATAGGAGTTTGTGGGAGGAAAGGTTATGACACTAACAGTTCTAAATGTTAACACCAGGAAGTGAGAAAGTACAAAACATCAGTTTTCATGTTCACTTCTATTTTACTGAAATGGAAAATTCTTTGTTTGCATTCATTATTGTGTTTCTGAGAACAAAAAAGAAAAAGAACCTCAATGTTTAAAATAGAAACTTTAAACACTACTGATAAATTATACTACCTTTCTTATTTGTTCTTTTCTTTCTTGAATGGGTATATAAGAAAGGAAAAGTATCAGGAATATGCATACAAATTAAATATGCTATGTTAGGAATTTTTTTTTAATGTTAGTAATTTTTAAAAATAGATATACCTCCTAAAAAATTATAGTAATGGTTATCTTAACATTTTTCTATAAATGTATGGTTTTCTAAAATTACAAAATATTTATCGTAAGACAAAATTAAATTATAAAAGTTTTAATCCAAACAGAAAAAACTCTGCTTTAGGCAACATGTAGAAGTTTCAAGCAATGCAGAGTTGCCTGCACTGTTTTAGGCAACTTAACTCAGATTCTCAAAGAAAATTACAGTAGAAAGGCCTACCACTCGCAGCTACATGCCAATTTCTCACTAGGCAAAGCTCTGCCAGGCAGAAAGTTACTATTCATTCATGATTAAGTGACTGTTCCCAAATCCTGATCCATGAAATAAACTTCTTGCTAGATTCAATGACAGATGTTTTTATTCAATTCTATGGATTTATAAAAAAACTGGTCCAAGTCCTCAGCATTTTAATCTTGGCATCAAATTCAGATAGCAAAAATTTGGTTAAGGTAAAACTATATTATTTTTTTTTTGAGACAGAGTCTCACTCTGTTGTCACAGGCTACAGGGCCTTGGCATCAGGCTGGCTCACAGCCACCTCAAACTCCTGGGTTCAAGCAATCCTCCTGCCTCAGTCTCCCAAGTAGCTAGGACTACAGGTGCCCACCATAATGCCTGGCTATTAAGGCAGAACTTTAAACTTATAAGTTCAAAACCTACTATGGTAGTGGATAAACAATTTTTTTTTTTTTAAAGAGAGAGGGTCTCTAAGAAAATCTGACTGGACATTGTTGCTCACACCTGTATTTCCAACTACTTGGGAGGCTGAGGCAACGAAGAAAGAGGATTGCTTGAGCCTAAGGATTTGAGGTTGCTGTGAACTATTCCGCCATAGCATAAAGTCTCTTGCCTCACCTTTCAAGCAGCTAGGACTATAGGTATACACTACCATGCTCAGCTACTTTTTTTATTTTTTGCAGAAATAGGATCTTGCTATTTTGTTCAGGCTGGTCTGGAATTCTTGGCCTCAAGTGATCCTCCCACCTTGGCTTCCCAAAGTGCTGGAATTACAGGGATAAGCCACTGTGCCAAGCCTAAATAAAATACTGATTAAACCAAAGTCCCTATATTTAAATGTAGTATAGCATAAGAGAATAATTTAAATGAATCCACATAAATGTTAGTCATAAATAAAGTGTAAGTTTTCAAACTCGTTTTAATACAACCACATAACATCCAACATTTCTAAAATTTGCTAGGAAAATTTTGAATATTCTAAAGACTTGTCAAAGATGCATCCTGAGGTGTATCAGGTGTTTTATCCTGCAACAGAGGTACCCGTTAGTATAGATTTGTTCTACCAGCTATATGAAAATTTCCAAAGATCCTTTCAGAGAACCAAACGTGGTTTCCCCAGAAGGTCAAAGAGGCTTCTCTGAATTTCCTAGCATAAGAGCCTACAGACTGACATTCCATCCTCATGTGGCTCTACTCCCTTCCTGTCCTCATTAAAATTGTGGACCCACAGTCAGCTTACAGTCCTTCGGAGCCAAAGGCCAGTGTCAAGCAAAGGTAACCATTTCAAGTGGAAACTACCAAGAAACAAGGCAGTAAAGAACAGGAGATATCTACTTCATCACTCCAGATAAGACAGGTATCAGAATGTCCAAGTCCTTTCAGATTGCATGTGAAAACCCCACACTGTACCCCAGAAGTGTATTAATGTGTACATAGTTATCATTCAATAAAAAAATTAAAAAAAAAAAAAAAAAAGAATGTCCAAGTCTTAAGGGGTTATTAAACTCATGTCCTTAACTGATACTCTGTATTAGAAATCACATGCTTTTAAACATGAGAACCATTGCATGAAAATACAAAATGAATATGAGCCAATGATGTTGCTGACATGAAAACCCACTGCAATCTGAGGCTAAGCTATTAAGGATATTGTGGCCTGTTAGGGCACAACTCAGACCACGCTGCAGAATACTGTGCTGGGCTCTGTGCAGAAGCTAGGCACTGACAAAAAGGGACATGTCGCCGGACAAAAAAGTACAGACTTTGCTTGTGGAAGGGTTTGGAAGCCACAACCATGCCTTCTGAGGTCCAGTGAAGAAATGAGCAATGTGACAAACATGTGACAGATTTTCAATTACCTCATAGGTGGGGCAGAGTCAGAAAAAGGGAGATTTTGATTACCTTAATAATATTCCACAGTTAAAATTACAGTCACAGAATAGTAGTGACCACATACCAGAAATATTTAACCACAGCTAGAATGCCATGTTAGGGATGTTGTATTCCTGCAGAAATTTCATAGTTACACACTTGATATTTGTTGTTCTTTAATATTTCCAGGGATTAATAGGAATTTCATTTTTAAACCTTTCCTATGAAGTAATGGCTTTCTGGTTTTCAATTTGTAATTCCATTAGGGAAGATAGAATTCAATATCCGCTATGATAAACAAAAAAATAAAAAGGGCTAGCATATTACCAAGAATGATCAGAAGCCTATGGAAAAGAGTATTAATGTTCTGTCTTGGTTGTATGTATGAAATTCATGAAGAACCTTAATTTTCCTATATGCAGAAATGAAAAAGGATGGCACATTTATTACTCTGCTAAGTCCTACTACATAATAGAAGCAAACTTCTTGACTGCGTGAAAGAAAATACAGTTCAAGCTATGTTTCAAATCAATAGTTTCATGTGAGGTCCTCAGGGGTCCTAGAGAAGACCTACTTTCTGGCACAAAAAGAAACCTAAGACTTTTTTAAAAGCATTTTTTAATTATAGATTTGAAACTACAGGAAATATTACAAAATGAACTCCCACAGTCCCCTAAAACAGTCAAAATAATGGAAAGCATGATTTCCATAAAAATTCTTTACCTTAGGCGGTGGCAAAGAGAAGCACATATAAATTCTAAGCTAGAATGGTTTCTGTCATTGTTGCAGTGACCATCTCTCTAGCTTATTTTTCTCTGTGACACTTATGTTCTAATATATAGTACAATTCTTGTTCGTTCATTTCTGTCTCTTCCCACATGAGGCCAGAGACTTTTTAATCGCTGATGCATTGCATAAATTCTTAATTATTTTTTCAAGGAAGTAAGTGATGGAGGGAGAAATGTCCACAAGACATTTAAAAGAATATGCAATATTTTCAGACTGGAAATGTACTAATCTCTGCTTAGAACTATGTAGAAAAGCATGGATCCTCAAATACCATATTCTATTTAGGTTTCAAATGACCAAATCACATCTCAGAATCTAAGTGGGGAGAAAAGGTAATACAAACTTTAACTTACTTTAAAAGTCTATAATATGCAAACCGGAACAGTTCTTGAATAAAGACTGAGACCAGCACACCAAAGATCAGCAGATATTTCTGTACTGGTTCCTCTCTGCTCTCAGTAATGGCTCTTGCTACAAACCAAACAAGGGAAGAAAACAGTAGAGACACCAACCAGAAGAAAGCTCTGAAAAATAGGGGGGGAAAGTTACAAGGGAACATAAGTACAAGATTAATAATGATTTTAAAGTGAAAAATCCCTGCTTGAAAAGGAACATTTCCTGACTTTTTGATAAGGAAAAAAAAAGTCCTCCTAAGTGATGCTGTGGATCAGCAGTTCTTCATCAATGGTACATTTCCCCATTAGCTTCCTGGTTTTCAATTTGTAATTCCATTATGAAAATAGAATTTAATATCTGCTATTATAAGAAAGACATAAAGGCTAGCATATTACCAAGAATAACCAGAAGCCTATGATAAAAGGTATTAAAGTTCTGTCTTGGTTGTATCTATGAAAGTCAAGAAGAACCTTAATTTTCCTATATGCAGAACTACAAACATGTAGTTCAAGAGGAATGTGGTATTTCCCAACAAAATTACTCCTCTTTAATGACTCTACTTCCCTATCTGCCAAGAAATGTATAGCTGTAAATGTAGTTAACTGCCCCTCCTCCATCAATGCTTTACCCATCAATGTGCCAAAACAATAAAATACACAACCTGTGACTATTGTAATTTTCATATCCTTAAAACCTACCAGAGGCCTGGCACCTGTAGCTCAGTGGCTAGGGTGCCAGCCACATATACTGGAGCTGGCTGGTTTGAATCCAGCCTGGGCCTGCTGAACAACAGTAACAACTACAACCAAAGAATGGCTGGGCATTGTGTTGGGTGCCAGTAGCCCCAGCTACTTGGGAGGCTGAGGCAAGAGAATCACTTAAGCCCAAAAGTTTGAGGTTGCTATGAGCTGTGATGCCATGGCACTCTACCCAAGGCAACAGCTTGAGACTGTCTCAAAAAACAAAAACAAAAACCCTACCAGATATTATGGATTTAATGGTCAAATAACTGCAAAAAACAAAACAAAACTGTGTGTCTTTTCCAAAAAAAATCTACATCCCTATTAATGCAGGGATTGGTATAAAATCAAGAAGCTGAAAACCAGTGCTCTGACCTAGATCAGACTAGAGTCTTACAACCATCCTGTGGATTCTAATGATTATATAGCAAGTTTTACAAACCTTTATCTTAAATCTCTATTGTTTTTAAAATAACATGTGATGCAGCATTTTCAATACAGTGGTGGGAGATGAAGTAGCTAGAAAAAGTGGGAACCACTGGCCTCGGCTGGTGTAAAGAGACTCATGGGGGTAGGAGGGACGTGGCATGTCCACTCAGTAAGAAGCTGCCAGAAGATGAAAACTGGGATCATGAATGACCACACCGGCCACCCGAGTTCGGTATTTGTTAAGCTCCTAGGTGAAGATGCACACCTGCTCGAGAAGGTTTTTGCCCTTCGCTGCACACCCGCTGCACACCCGAATCATCTAAAAGTAGCTTTAAAAAAACAGCAGACACTCTGATTAAACTGATTTGGGGCGGGGGTGGGGGGGGGTAGACATCAGCATGTTTTAAAGCACCCGGCCCGGGTAATTCTAATTGGGAGAGGGCAAGAGAAATACTATCCTAAGGCTAACGATTCTTAACCCTTTTTGGATTTCAGATGCTTCTGAGAATCTGAGGGAAATTAGGGACTCCCTCTCCGAAAAAATGAAGGATGTACGTATGAAGTCATCCGTAATTCTGTCATACAAGTTTGGCAGCTCCACTAAATCCCACCCCGGGACCCTGACCAAAAGCCCTCCGAAGCCAAGCACCGGGCTCTGACCCACAGTGCGAGCTCCTTCCTAGGGGGCGAAAAGCCTCGGGGGAGCAGGGTCTCCGCTCTCCCCTCTTAAACGTCCACCCGTCCAAACATCCAACACGGTCGAGCCGTTTGGTTGCGGTACCCCCAGCGGGGAAAGGGAGCCCGGGCGTCCGGGTCTCCCGGCGCAGCCGCCTCACCCAGCGATGAGGAAGATGATGCGCAACGACTCGTTGGCGATGGTGAAGACGTAGAGGGCGAGCGCAGGCCCGAAGGCAATGAAGGCACAGCCGAAGAACACTGCCGCCGTCATGGCGACCGCGGAAGCCTGCCCCGGGGCCTCAGGCGACGCGAGAAGCTCCCGGCGCAGTCGAGGCGGGGCGGGGCTCCAAGCAGCGAGCACAGCGCGAGGTGGAGCGGGAAGGGGCGGGAAGGGGCGGGAAGGGGAGGGGCTAGAGGCAGGGGACGCGGGGCGTGGTGGGGCGGGGCTCGAGGCGGGGGCGGGGCTCGAGGCCGGGAAGGCGGGGCGGAGCGGGACGGCGCTCTAGGTTGGAAGCGGGTACCCAGGCGTAGGTCTCTTGGAGCCGCAGAGGAAGCAGGGCACGTCTGGGGCCACTTGCGCGGTGCCGCTACCCCTGATCCCCAGGTAGAGCTCGTTGGCGACTTTAGGGCCTAAGCCACAGCCCCCATCATAAGAGGCACACTTTGAGCTATCACCAGTGCTGGCCTCGAGGTGGATAAGAGGAGGGGATGTTCCCATGTACCTTGGAGCCGCTTGCAGCGAGAACGGGGAAGGATTCCAGGTCAGCTACAGAAAAACTGCAGTTTCGGGGGCAGGATTTCTTTTGAAATAAAAGAATCTTTTTTAAAGCATATTTTTTTCAGTTTGCAATCCCCATTCCTCTCCAGAAATAAAAAGAGGGGGGGGGGGAAAAGCCCCACATTTTTCCATTTGCATAGTAGCAGGAACTTCTTGCTCTATCAATGTATAAAATGTAGGGTGGGATAGCAATGACCCAAGCATTACCCAGAAGCTGTAAAATAATGAAACAGTAGTGGGGGGAAACTGTCCTTCCTAGGGTTGTTTGGGACTTTACTTTTTTTCCCCAAAAAAACTTAAAAAAAAAAAAGTTGTTTTTGAAGGCGCTCTGGCCACCTTATAGCAACAGTTACTTCACCCACTTCAGGCCATTTATTTAATGACTCTTCCCCATTAAATTGTACCTTTGCTTTCTTCTTCGTTGTTTCTTCAGCGCTTAGGAGCAGCTCGCTATCTCTGTTTGATAAATGAAATAATTTGAAACGCGGAACTTATAAACATCTACTATTTATATTAACAATTTCTGAGAGGTTTAAAAATTACAATTGCAAGATTAAGTTCCCTGACTATGGCTTGGTGCCTGTAGCTCAGTGGCTAGGGCGCCAGCCATATACACCAGAGCTGGATAGTTCGAACCCAGCCGGAGCCTGCCAAACAACAATGACAACTATAAAAAAATAAAATAAAAATAGATGGGCACTGTGGCTGGCGCCTGTAGTCCCAGCTAGTTGGGAGGCTGAGGCAAGAGAATCTCTTAAGCCCAGGAGTGTGAGGTTGCTGTAAGCTGTGATGCTATAGCACTCTACAGAGGGCAAGTCTTTTTTTGGAGACTCTGTCTCACACACACAAAAAAAAAAAGACAAAAAAAGCTCCCTGACCATTTATATCTAAGATAGATTTTTCTCTGTGTTGAATGAGCATAATAATACTAGTGCTTACCTCCTGAGTTATTTTGAGGAGTTTGCCTGGCACAAGTAAATGCTATATTATTAGCCACCCCTACTCATTCTTTAATATCCATCATGAATATAACTCTAGGCAATCCACGTAGAAAAAAATAAACACCAATAGACAAAAGTTGGGACCTGAAGGGAGATGTTTTGCATTTCTCTTCTGAAAATGGCCCTTCAAATACCGAGCGTATTTAGTTCTTACAAGACATCACCTTTGCCCATTTAAAACAGTCACATATACTTTCCACTTACTCTCACAGTTGAAAAATGGGAAGGCAGTGTGAAATATAATGAATCTGGGAAGACATCTGTGAAGACATTTTTAACTGATAGCTGTTTGGAGAAAAAGAAAGGAAAGCAGCTAGAAAACGGGCAGAATCACCAACAACATAGTCACCTTTAGCACTTAGGGTTCTATACTAGAAAAACTTCCTTCAAGCTTTCACTGAATATTCGTATCATTTTACAGTTACATAATGCATTGCTATTTCAAAAGCACTTTGACACTGATTTTAACAATCCTATTCACAAGTGAGAAATTTGAGGCTAAGTAGTGATGGTATTGACTCTGTACATTTTTATGAACTTACCGTTAGTTTCCCTTAAAGACTTGAAAACACAAGGTACTAAAATGATGTTGGGTAAAAGGTGATTGTGGGGAAGGGACAGGTTCTCTGTGGATACTGTTCCATGAATGTACATGAGCTTTGTGTTCTGGTAGTGTTGACAGATTTATATTTATTCAGCTGTTCACTCATTCAAAATATGTCTTCTAAGTATCAGGCACAATGCTGGGCCCTGGGAATATACCAGTGAAGCAGCTGTGTTGCTGTCTCCATGGAGCTTATAGACCAGTGGGGAATGCCGTGCTGTGGGAATATACAAGACGGGGGAAGGGCACATAATCCAAAAGCATGAGGTTTTGCTAAAGAAGATAATACCTACTCATTCTTAAGGTGTCAGCTTAGGAGTTAGAAAAGGTAGTCTACAGAGCAGAAATGAAAAGATGAGAGGAACGTCCTCAAAGTGAGAGAAAGTAGGGCATCTCTGAGGGGCAGAGAGAGTAGTTCAGGATCACCTGAGTATGAGGAGAGGAAGGAGAGACAAGACAGGAAGGGCTAACAGGAGCCAGATCCCAAAAAACTTCACTTGCAAACAGTTTAGTGAATTTTAGAGTTTACTCAAAGTCATGCATTTGAACCAGTGACATAATCAAATCTGTTGTGTAAAGATAGGAAAAATGGGATTCCAGACAGGAGGTCCTTGGCATAAGGCAACATGAGATGACAGTGGCCCAAATAAGGGAATTAGCAGGAATCTGGAAGGAAGCAGACAGATTGGAGAGAGTTTCAGAGATGATGCAGACAGATTTAGTGACTAATGAACTACATGGGGTGAGAGAAAGGGACGAGGATGATGACTTCTAGAGGTTTTGGCTCCAGTGGTTGCTGTGGAGACAGGAGGAGGAGAGAGTATGGGAAAATAGATATGATAATGGGCACTATTTTGGATGCCCTGAGATGGAGATGCTTGGGAATACTCCAAATGGAGTTGTTCAGTAGACAAAGGGATATTCAGGATCCGGACCAACCTGGATTGAAAACCTAGAATTGTGGCTGGGGACAGTGGCTCACACCTGTAATCCTAGCACTCTGGGAGGTGGGTGAATCCCTTGAGCTCAAGAATTCAAGACTGGCCTGAGCGAGAGTGAGACACTCATCTGTATTTTAAAAAGGGGGGGGGCGGGGAGTGGAGAAGAAAGAAAACCTAGAATTGAGACTTTTCATAACACCTGTAGCCTTGAGGGTGGGTAGTGTTACTTCCTTAAGTAACAGTAAAGCTAGACTATGCCAGAATTCTAACACTTTGAGATATGAGAAGTGAAATACGGAAACCACTGGATTTAGCCATGAGGTCATTAGTGACCCTAACAGAGGGGTAAAAGCCAGTGCACAAAGTGTTCTCCAATGAATTTGTGGTGAAAGAAAAAGAGGAAAGAGGAGAAATTTAGTTTTGGAAAAGAGACAGGACACCATCTGGAGGAAGATGGGAGATTGAAGGATCCACGGGAACACCCAGTCCAGTTTCCTTAGTAACAAGTGATGTAACTTGACCCTGCTGGGATCTGGTGGGACAGAGTGAAGCTACTGGCCCTGTAGGAGTAAAGCTGAGGACCCAGATTTTATTAAGCACTGTTTTGGTTAATGGTGCAGTATGAGAGTCTTACGGAATTAACACTAAGAAATAACTACATACTCTTAGAATTAATTCAGCTTCAGCTTGCGAACAATACTCAGTACTAAATTTTTTTAAAGGTCATGCAAGAGGAAGAAATCATAAGAGAGAACAAGGAGGGAAAAATTGGTCAGAAAAGAAATCAGATGGCTTGGTGCCTGTAGTACAGTGGTTATGGCATTGGCCACATGCACCAAGGCTGGTGGGTTTGAACCTGGCCCACGCCTGCTAAACAACAATGACAACTGCAATGACAACAACCAAAAAATAATAGTCAGGCATTGTGGCAGGCGCCTGTAGTCCCAGCTACTTGGGAGGCTGAGACAAGAGAATTGCTTAAGCACAAGAGTTTGACATTGCTGCGAGCTGTGACGCCATAGTACTCTACTGAGGGCAACATAATGAGACTCTGTCACAAAAAAAAAAAAAAAAAAGAAAGAAAGAAATCAGATAAACTGTTCCTTAATTACCTAGTTTCTTCTGAGTACCCATGGTTATCATGCCAAGAAGTTGATTCAATTTGTATCCCAAATTTATAAGCCATAAAAAGAAATGGCTTCATTGAGATATCACAGAAACAAATTATAATGATGATAGAACAGGAAATGATCTGTATGAGAGAAACTACCAGTGTTTCATAGGATTTTAGAGCTGAGGAAGGACTCAGGGAATGGACAGAGCAAACAGATGAGGAAACAAGCCTAGAAAATGACTGCTTCATTAGCAACAGAACCAACCTGGAACCCTGAAGTCTTGATTTCTAGCTCAGGCCTCCTTCTACTAGATCCAACTTGCTCAATTGGGATATTGTTATTTTGGATCATTTATTGACTACTGTAGCTACCTATTCAAAATACTTATTTTCTCTAAAATTTACTTCAATATTTACTCCTAAGGAACAAAATCTTAGTTCACATAGAAATTCAGCAGTTGCTATTTTTCTTTAATGTTAGCATTGAACTACTTTTACCTTGGATGGATAAATGTAAGTGGAAGCCAGTTAGGTAAAGAGGCAGAAAGTCAGCAGAAGGAGCAACATAGGCAAAGGAATAAAAAAGTGTGACATGCCGGGCAGGGTGGCTCACGTCTGTAATCCCAGCACTTGGGAGGCTGAAGTGGGTGGATTGTCTGAGCTCACAAGTTCAAGACCAGCCTGAGTCAGAGTGAGACCTCATCTCTAAAAATAGCGGGACATTGTGGTGGGCACCTGTAGTCCCAGCTACTCGGGAGGTTGAGGCAAGAGAATCACTTGAGCCCAAAAGTTTGAGGTGGTTGTGAGCTATGACACCATGGCACTCTACCAAGGGTGACAAAGTGAGACTCTATCTCAAAAAAAAAGTGTGACGTGTTTGGGGAACTGATGTGGTTCAAAGAAAGGGTATGAGGTAAAGTGTGACTGGAGAGAAAGATGTGGGGATGGCAAAGGGCTTTTTTGCCAGGCAAACAAGTTGAGGTTTTCTGCCAAGGTTACCACTCAAGCATTACATGTAGCTGTGACAGGGTAAGAGTCAAGTTAGAAAAATGTCTGCACTGTGAAAATTGGACTGGAGGAAAACTGCTTAGGAGAGGTTTACAGTGAGTTAGGCAGAAGTGGGGGAGGCCTCAACACAACTCTGGCAGTAATAATGGATGTGTGGATAGATTAAAAAGAGATGAAGGAGGTAGGACCTGTTAGACTTAGAGGCTGACTGAGGACCTAGATTGAGGATGGTGCTATGTGTTAGGATGGTGAAAATCAGGATTCCCCCCTGGGAGTGAGGGTTGCCGGGAGGTGGGAAAGTTAGGGTCGAGTGTAGGTTTCAGACACCTGTTTGATGAACTCTAACAGATCCAAGGGAACGTGTCCTGTAGGCGGATGAAGTTTTAAGTCTGGCCCTCTGGAAACACGTTGGAAATCTTTACTAGCTTCCTACCGCTGCTGTGTGAAACTGCCACAAACTTTGTGGATTAAAGTAGCACAAACTTATTCTCTTATTGTTATGGAGGCCATATGTAGAAACAAGTCTTACTGGGTTAAAATCAAGGTATCAGGGTGGTTCCTTTTGGAGGCTTTAAAGGAAACTCCTTTTCCTCCCTTTTTCCAAGTTCTTTTTTTTTTTTTTGAGACAGAGCCTCAAGCTGTCCCCCAGCTTGAGGGCTGTAGCATCACAACTCACAGCAACCTCCAACTCCAGGGCTCAAGCGATTCTTGTGCCTCTTCCTCCCAAGTAGCTGGGATTACAGGTGACTGCCACAATGCCTGGCTATATGTTTTGGTTGCAGCCTTCATTGTTGTTTGGCGCGCCCAGGCTGGATTTGAACCCGCCAGTTCAGGTGTATGTGGCTGGCACCTTAACCGCTTGAGCCACAGGCGCTGAGCCAGCCTTTTTCCAAGCTCTAAAGGCTGCCCCACCTTGGCTCATAGCCCTGCATCACGTCACATTTTCTTCCTCTGCTCCCATCACCAGCTGGTTCTTTCTGACCCTACCATGTCCCTCTCATGAGGACCCCATGATTATTATGGGATCATGCAGGATCATCTCCCATCCCATAATCCTTGATCCCAGCTGCAAAGTACCTTTTGACATATAAAGTAACATTCACAGGTTGCAGTAATTAGGATATGGACACCCTTGGGCAGGTTTATTCAGCCTTTCCACAGAAGTTAGGGGTATTTAAAGAGACACGAAAAGAGAGGAAATTATCCTGGAAAAGTGAGAATCAGAAGAATACTGTCAGAAGCCAAGGGAAGAGAACATTTCTGAGTGGGGAGAGAGATTCTGGTCAAATGTTGCCAAGAAGACAGCTGAGATTAAGGCCTGGAGACTGTCCACTACTTTAGCAACTAGACCATTGTAAGCGCAAAGTCAGCAAAGAAGTGGGGGGTGGTGTGCTGAACTGGGGTAGGTTAAGGAATAAATGGGAAGTGGAAAAGTGAAGGTAGATAGTAAGAGCAGGCAACTCTTAGAAAAGCTCATAGTAAGAGGAAGAAGAAAAAGAGCAGGTGAGAGAGGAAAAGGAGACAACAGGGTGGGAGGGGGGAGGAGGCCCAGATGCTATGGGCGTCTGAGTTGGAAGGTGTCAGGGAAAGAGCTGTGAGATCCTTGAAGAGTGGCCTAGGGGTGGACACATCCAGAGAAGAGGCAGGGAGAGCTCCGTGTAGGAGGAATGCCTCTGCTACCAACAGGAGGGAGCTGAGGACAAGGGAAACTACAGATCAGGGAGGGAGAGGAGCGCTTGAGGCTGATGCTGCTCTCTGTAAGGTGGGAGATAAAATATCTATGAAGAGGAAAGAGGTAGGAAGCTTAAGAATAGCGAAAGTTTGAAATGGCTGTGGGATGAATGGGAAAGGTTGAGGCTGGGAACACGTATGAGCAAAGTAGGAGAACGTTAACAGGGCCAACACCATAGACTAAGTGAAAACAAAACAACAGAAACTAAATTTGCAAGGCCTAAGAAGGGAAGGATAATCAGTTTAAGGCTACAGGTTCTACAAGACAGTAACTTTAGTGTATCCTAAACTAAGCATAGGCAGGGCATCTGGACATTTTTCTAAGTCTTTAAATAACTCTGGGTCAGACAGAAAGTTTGCTACCATATCTCAAGTCTACCATGGTTTGAATCATATACCTTATCGAATTTACAAAACCATGTTTAAAATGTGCAATCCATTTCAGAGAGTCATGAGTATTTTCATTATGTAGTTTTTATTTTAGACGAACATTATTGTAAATAAAAAAAGTTCACCTGGAATAAAATCCACTTTAAAAAAGAAAACAAAACAAAAACACAGCATCAGTATCAGTACACAGTTAATGAACTGGCTTCAACAGGATTAAACACAGGACAGGTCCACTTTATCTGCAGGAACTTCTCACATCAAGCCATTGGAGCAAAAATAAAGTATGTTTAAACATACACAGTAGGATCATTCTATGGAAAAACTAGATATTCTCCACTGGGGCATGATTTCTGTCAAATAGTTTATGGTATTTCGCATTAAAGGAACTGCAGTGTCAGCTGCAAACAAAATCCATCTGTAAGGCCTATAATAATTAAATTCACATTTTCAGAAAAGGTAAGAAAATGAAATGAGTTCTATTAGTTCTTGGCAACAAGAAATGCAATTGCATATGGCACACGCATTTCAAGGAATGAAGTCATCTGAAAATAGTTCTAAAATAATCGTTTACTAATTTTCATTTCTGTACATTTCAGTCATTTAGATTTTTTTCATACTGAACATCACATTAATGTTATTAGTCTAAAAGAAAACTGGACTCTACTCTAAACTTGGGCTAGAATTTGAAACTATATTAACCTATCCCGCCCTCCCAGATCCCTCTACATGTCAAGGGATTTCACTTTTAGACATTCCCTTCTCCCACCTATCCCACCTCTTCGGATGTAACAAGAATGAAAAAGGAATGTATTTTCTGCTTAAAAAATAAATTCTAAAAAAAATCTGATTGCAGAAATGAGTGCTTACAATTT
This sequence comes from Galagoides demidoff, assembly GCA_963574575.1. Lineage (NCBI taxonomy): Eukaryota > Metazoa > Chordata > Mammalia > Primates > Galagidae > Galagoides > Galagoides demidoff. The sequence goes on from CAUYQV010017823.1 coordinate 64,855, forward strand.
GAGATGAGTAAACCAACACATTAAAATGTGGTTTTAAATTTTTAAGCTTAGAAGCTCTTTTTTAAAGATTAAGAACTAAACTTGCAAAGGAATCTAAGTCATGAATTTGAAAAGAATGCTTAAATGTATCATGTACTGATCACAGGGAAAATTTTATAAGCCTTAATACAGACTCTCAGCATTCAGAACCTGTAAAATGGAGTTATAATCTCTTCCTTAGAAACTTCTGTAAAAATGTATCTATATTGCACAGCTAAATGTATTAATGAAGACAAGGAGATAATACTTTTTTTTTTTTACTCTACCAGATAGGACATGTGTGTTCTATTCTAAACTAAGATATCAAAACAAAACATAGGATCTAAATTTTGTTGGAAGGCTGGCTCACTGTTTTTTCTACCAGGTATTAGAATACTAGTTAGCTAAATGAGGTATAATTAAAAAATAGTCCTTCAAAGTAAAGAGGATAGTCTTCTGAAAGTTTATAACAAAGACTGCACAAAATGTTCATGTAAGTAGTAAGAAACCCTGTAGCACCTACTAACTGATGCACAGGTGGATTATTTTATCATAATCTGCCTGAAGTAAAATATAGCTAAAATAGGTTCCCAGTGAAACATTTTACAATCAACTGACTTACATGCTACTTAGTTACAGCACATTTTCACTGTCTGAGGCCCTCAGAGTCTGTTTGAAAAGGTCTAGTCCAATCACTGTCAAAAGTTAGCACATTGATTATAAAGTGCAGCCGCTGCACCATTAAACTGCTGCAAACCTCTCATAAACCTTATCCATAAGACCACAGAAATGTTCACAAAAAACTAGATTTCTCAGTTTCAGCAGGGAACAGACAATGATCTGTCACTAAATTCTTCTACGAATAGAAAAAATAATGCACTATATGTACATTATTAAGCAAAGTGGAATATTTATTGGGTCATTTTACCATGCAGAAAGTGAATTTCCTATGGTTTTAGCTCAATTTATATACAATTTAGCAAAGCTAAATGTAAGAAAATAGCAAGGACAATTTATTTTTATATAACAGAGCATATACTCCCAGTTTGCTGCTACTTCAAAGAGCACTTTTGGACTCATCTAACTTTTTTACAGGCTCTTTCAAAGGGAAGTTCATGGAGACTAGTTATTAACCCATGTAAGACAAAAGAGAGGAAACAGAACAAAAGCAAAAGCATTCTGTTTAAAAGAAAAAAAAAAAAGCTAACCACAGAATATGTCAGTTTTGGTTTGCAGACAACCCCTGAGATATAAACCAAAGTGTTAAGACACCAAATAGTCAGAGGTAAATTACTAAGAGAATTACATTCATACATGGTGTCATAGCACTTGCCTTTTAGAAACAACTTTATTACCATCCAGAAAGCTTAACTGCTTGGAATTTTTTCAGAAAATTAGTGAAAACAGGATATTTCTAAGAAATTATTTTTTCTTTTTGAAAACTGTATATAACTTTGAAGACAGTAGATTTACAATCAAGTTTCAATCATGGAATCACTATACTGGGACAGCAGTGAGTAACTATAAAAATTATTAGGAAGGCCAACATTTGTCAACAGTAAGTTTGGCGTATTCATCAAAAATAGCTCTGGCATCTCTGCAGCTGCTAAATTGTTCCTAAGTGTTCTAACAAGTAGTAAAGGTTGATTGGTCTGAGTATTCTAAGCAGAATTCTCTGTGGTAGGTAACAAGCAACCCATTTAGATTTCCATCTCCGGTTCTAAACTATCAAGCATGATAGCAGCCTTTGTGAAGCAAATTAGGCATAACAGGAAGAATAATTAATAGAATTCATTCCCCTAATCACCTCTGTCTTATTGCCTTCTGTGTTATGGCACTGAGGGCTAGACTAAAACCAACAACATAGTGATCTGAATTTGGCACATACGTTAACACCAAATACCTTTATTTCTTACATGATGGTTTCATCTACAAAATGTATACCAGTACCAGTGTTTGGTGAGAAAGGCAACTAAGCTTTTGGTTGGCTTTGGCCCAAAGGACTAGACTAAGTTCTATAACAATGAACCTAAACAGATGGAACTGGGTTCTACAATATTCAACAACAGATGTTTTAAAACTGAAACCTTGATCATATTTTCCTAATGAAAAGGCAAGACTTTTCCTAGAAGCTGTGCTAGGTCTAATTACTTTCATTAAAAAAATACTTATTCAAATAAAAACAGTACCAAAAATCATTATTTTCACCAATACCAAGAACTATCTATTATATTTGTATCAACAAGTTATTCTCCCTAGAGGTAAGCTTTTTGCAAACTAAAATCTAGTCTAACTTTTGTTAACTTTTGCAGACAGGGCTTATGGTCTGCAAAATTGGGAATTACAACTAAGCCAGCAAGCTAAGGGATGGAACTTAAAAAAATATTTTACATATCCTTATGTGACAGAACCACAGTTAGATGCTGAAATAAAACCCTAAATGGTACATTTTTCTGCCTACATAAAGTTTCAGCTGAAGAAGTATACAAATAGAAATATGACAATGCTCAAATATGTTATTAGTTTTAGATAAGTGAATAATTACAATAAGTCAAACATGAGACAGAACAGCAAATACAAACCCCAGGAAAAGTGAGATTATGGTGACTTCCAAAAAGTTTTCAGAGATTAGGCCAAGGTAATCAATTTATAAAGTGATTCATCCAGCCACTCAGACTCTCATAAAAATGTTTAAAAATGAGGCAAAGCTCTTAATGATCTGAAGAAATAAAGAAATTATTACGTCTGAGGAATAGATGGGCTTTTTAGAAAATTTTAAAATGAATTTAATGATTCTTATTTAAGAAAATCCCAAATCAGAGCATTTATATAAATGCTTTCAAGGCAGTGGCATTCTGCTCTCTTTGAAACATCCCCAAATGTACAAATTTGTCTAGAACTTTATGACACAGAAGTGTGCAAATACACGGCTAAGATTGTGCTGTAATAGGCTACCACTGATGTGCAAAGTGAAAAAGAAAGATAGCAGCTTCTGCAAAAGGCAATAAAACAATGAAAAACAAGTTAGGTCTGGCGTGTGTCTCCACTTCATCGCTTCCGTATTTGAAAAAAAAGGAGCCTGTTCTTTTGCTAGGCCATGCGGCTGGAACCCACGTGGCGTTCTGTGTTGAGAGGTCTAAGTTGAACTGTGCTCTCAGCAGCAGCCCGGTGGTGTGATTCTGAGGCTGGGTGACCTGTGCTTTCAGAGAAGCAGGAAAAGGCCTTCTAGGCGTGCTGCAGTCTCTCAGAAAGAGTTCATCAAAGTAACGAACAGCGGAAGAAACTGGTCTTCTTTGATCGGTTTTCTGTTATTTTCACTGGTCCGCCTGCCCCAGCTGAATTGCTGTCATTCTAAAAAACAGAAGATAGAGTTACCAAGGAAATAAAGGTTTCGTGGCTTGATCCCAGTTATCTAAAAAATAAAAATCATTAAACTGTGTGACGTACGTATTCAGTGAAATATGCATTTCACTAGAGTATTTTATTAGAAAAGGAACTACTTAAGCACCAATGTCTTTTTCTTTGGAAACGGTGGATTAAAAAGAGAAAAATGTCCTCGGGATAGTACTTTTATATTAATAATATATTAGATAGGAAGCTCCTATTTCTAGTTCGAAGAAATTATAACCAGTGAAGTATAAAGTTTCAAAGATAGTGATGGAAACAATGTTAAGATACTGGTACAGACAATCCTGTTAGAAGAGCTGGTAACATAAGGCTTACTGTTATATTCAGGACTCAGGTTAAAACAAACATTCAAGGTTGTCCTAAGGATTCATCCTTTGAGATAGTTTCCAATTTAAGCAAACTTTAGCAACTTCAATACCATAATTATATAGATATAAATATCTGTCACATAAATTATCTAAGAAAACTGAACTAGATAATCTTACGGCAAAAAATCTAATTTGTGCCATTATTATTGTCATTAATCTTTTTTTGAGACAGAGTCTTATTCTGTTGCCCTGGGTAGAGAACCAGTGTCATAGCTCACGGCAACCTCAAACTCTTGGGCTCAAGTGATCCCCTTGCCTCAGCCTCCAGGGTAGCTGGGACTATAGGTGCCACCACATTGGGCTAGTTTTTCTATTTTTAGTAGTGACAGGGTCTTGCTTTGCTCAGGCTAGTCTTAAACTTTTGAACTTGAGCAATCCATTTTGCCTTGGCTTCTCAAAATGTTAGGATTACAGGCATAAGCCCTATTTTCATTTCTCTGATCAACATTCAATTAAAAACCACTTAAAGAGACAGATGAAAGAATGGAAACAGCTGTCATTCAGAACTAAGAATCCTAAACAAACTCAAATTTTAAGAACCAGTGTTCACCAAATGAATATCTGAGTCAAGAAAAGAATGAGTTTAATGTGAATAAATTGTAATCAAGTCTATCCTTTTCTTCAAATGTAAAATAAAAACAGAGCATAATGAAAATAAAAATTATACCCCAGAAGTGCATTAATGTACATAGTTACCATTCAATAAAATAAATAAATAAATAAATAAAATTTATAGTATAAACTGAAAAAAAAAAGAAAAGAAAAATTATAAGGTACAAACCATTTTTCTGTTGAGTTTTGTCATTATATCTCGTGCAAGTGTAAAAAATGCCTATAGATAAAACAAAAATTTTCTTTATTATACATTCATAATATATTTTAATGTAGAAATACTGAATTTTCATTATTCCATCAAATATATTACTCCAAAGTTTTAAAATGAGAAAATAACAATTGCAATCGTCGTATGCATATGAATATTATATGCTTTTTCACCTGTATCATAAACATTTTCCTAAGTTATCAAACTGTCATTCCTTCATTCATCAAATATTTCCTTCATGTAATATCTGACATAAGTTCTTAATGTAACACACGTTGAGTTCTGAGTAGATTCCTCAGTAGACTGAGAACAGGACAGAGGCTCTGTCTAAGCCAGCCCACAAACCCAGAGCAGGGCACAGTGTCTGGTCTAGGATGTGCTAAATGTCTGTTTAATGAGTAAATGAATGATTATGTATCATCCTATAGATCTAAAATACGTCTTCACAAAAATTTCTACTTTTTATTTCAGATCTCTCTTTCAAATTGCTCTCACACATACTTAAGTATGTATAATCTTCCATGTCTTCACATCCCACTATCCCAACCATTCCTGGAGCTCAGCTGTCAATAAATTCCCCTCCACGGAAATCAGTTCAATGGAAGCAAGACAAATCTGAGTAATCTCAGTGATAACTTTATCCACAGTGTCTCTTGACTCAAACCAAATATTATTTAAACCCATCATTACTTAATTTTGTTTCTATAGAGCCAAGAACTGTTAAATCTTCTTTAGTTGTCTCCAGGCTAAATTCACTGTTATCAACCTCTTTGCACTCAACCACTCTTTTTTTTTTGAGACAGAGTCTCAGTATGTCACCCTTGGTAGAGTGTCATGGCATCACAGCTCATAGCAACCTCAACCTCTTGGGCTTAAGCGATTCTCTTGCCTCAGCCTCCCAAGCAGCTGGGACTACAGGCACCTGCCACAATACCTGGCTATTTTTTGTTGCAATTGTCATTGTTGGTTAGCTGGCCTGGGCCGGGTTTGAACCCGCCAACTTCAGTGTATGTGGCTGGTGCCGTAACCACTGTGCTATGGGCACCGAGCCCACACTCAACCACTCTTGATCTTCAAAAACTTCAGGAAAAGGACTATTTCCAATCCAATCAAATAGAAATAATATGATAACTACCACAGTAGGATCTCTGTAAATTGACCACTCAAGGGACTGTAACAAACTGGTCAACACACAGAGGTGGTCAACATAAAGAACTAGGCCTGCTGGTGGATAGGTACATGTGGTGCATGTCCGGTCTATGGACATCAGGTCAATAGTAAGGAGGTGGTCAATGCAGGGAGATGGTCAACTATGGAGAATCTACTGCATTATTACTCATTGTCAGTGCCTCACTGTCATGCTGGCCACCTACGTGTCTAAATAAGCCCATCTCAGTTTTCATGAGGCTAACTGTACTAATTTAATGCTCTGGAAAAATGGCTGACATTTGTATAACACCTGGCTAGAGTAAGCAGCTCAGCAACTCACAGCTTTCTCCTTCCATAACTCATGTTCTCTCTGAGCCATAGCTATGAGCAAAGTGCAGGTGCTAACAGAGACTTGGCCTGCTCCATTAAGTCAGGGTCCATTCTGTGGAACCAGTCCTGTGTGGGCTACCCCAGGGAGCAAGCTTTTCTCCTGTCTCTACCATTCAAGCCGACTTAGGAGGTCCCCTCTTTCTGATGGGGTAAAACCCTTTGTGGCAAGCACAGAGAAGCATTATTCTGCTGAACTAAGTTTGTGTCAATAAATAAGTAGCAACTTCCTGTTTCCTAACAACCATTAGAACCTGAAAAAAGGACTGTTAGTTAACTTAAAACAAAGAAAACGTTCAGATCAGTGTCCATTGGCTAATAAAGTTATTTAAATTTTTTGCCATCATGTTACATGTATTATCCTTATGATCAGTTTAATATATGCTTTTTAAAAATGAAAATATCATCAACAATTCTGCCTTTGTAAAGAAAACCTAGTCTTTGATGACTTTGAATGATTTGGTTTTCATTAATAGCTTACTTAATGAAAATTTATTAAAGCTACTCTCTGATAAACACACTTTCTTACTTCTACTAAGTGCCACTGTGTTAAAATGTATACTGTTTACCCTACTTCTAATGTGTATACTAAGGGAATCCGTTCAATAGCAGTTTAATTCTCTCAAGAGTACAGACATGTGAGCAATTTAACTCTTCTGTTATAGGCTACTGTAGGATGACTTGCATGATGACAAATGAGCTGGGGACACAGCTTGGTCTACTAATCAGGATTTCCAGCTTCCCACACAAAGGGCTAAACCGAACTTAAATTGAACTTCTAATCTTCTGTTCAGCAAATCGTAACTGAGCAATCTAATATAACCCATGTGGAGGCTGGATGATAGAAATTCAACAACCAGAGTCCACACAAAAGTCAGAAGCGCAAAGTGGGAGGTGGGTCAACAAAAAGCATTCACTAGATCAGAAAAATACCAAGGCTTTGACAGCTGCTGGAACGCAGGAACTTCGGCACTAGTGCCACTACATAACGAGTCACCGAATGTTTCCTTCTTACCTCTTCTACATTTGTACTGGATTTTGCACTTGTCTCCAGGAATTTAATTCCATAGTCAATTGCTAGCTGAAAGGCAAACAGAAACATTTAAATTCAGCGAAAATTGGTTGAACGTATAAAGCGTTTCTATTTTTTAGGTTTTTCAAAGGCAGTATCTGTTTTAGAACTCTAAATGGCTCTCAGATGTCTTTGTTTTCTTCTATTGTATTTGGAATTTAATAATTTAACTTCTAAGAAAAATGGCACAACTTCCATTTAAAAAATAACTTAAGTACTTCTCTTTTTTTCTATTATGCTTTCAGTTCTCTAATACTATGAGATAGATTTCTACCTTTACAATTAATTTGGGATTAATTCACTCCTTTTATCTGCTCAAAAAGTACAATTCTCCAGGTTACTCTACGGACTTTTAATTGCTTTTAATAAATTCATCCATAATAGAACAAAAGCTTAAATACCAAAGTTCTCTTGCTTTGATTGCTTCTGACTGAGATAAACTGTGAACTCTTTCATATTTTCATCTATCTCCCAAAGAGTTCCTAGTTCATTTACAGCACTAAGATTAAGTTTGCAGATCGAAAGACAAAACACATTCTGCATATATTATTCCAAAAAAGGCTAAAGCTTAAAATTCAAAAAAAATTCTAAGACTTAAAAAAGTGAAGCCAATATAGAAAATACCAGAGCAGCAATAAGGTCCACAGACTAAATGTTTTGCTTCAGTGGACACAAAAGACAGAAAGGTCTATAAGTGACATCATAGCTTATTCGTAACAACCTAAATCTAATGTGTAGCAAGTAGTATGTTCTTGGGGGGAAAAAAATGAATTGGAAAATGATTACTATTGAAATTTCATCTATAACTTTTTTTTTTCAAAGACAGTACGTTGCTTTAACTTCAAAACTGAGGATTTTCATACAATCTGAAGTCTAAGGAGCAGGAATCCTAGAAAGGACCGGTTTGTACCTCCCAGAAAACAGCAAATTCTTTAGGAGTGAGTCATGACCATACAGCTCATGGAGCTGGGTCACGAATACTAATTCACACCATTCAAGGATGGCTTCCCACTCTTTGTTGTTGATACCCAATTTTAAAGGATTCAAGCAGAGATATGTTTAAAGTTAAATCAATAATTAAATAGTCCTAAGAAAAAAATCAGTGTTTCATGTGACCAAATTCCAGGCTTTCTCCATTCGGTTCAAATTTACCTTTTCTCCTCTTTCTTTTGACACTTGTCTTTTGTCATTCATATCACACTTGTTACCCAGGATCATTCTTTCAACATCCGAGGAGGCATGCTGCAGAGAGAAAATAATTTGCCATAAAACCGCTGGAGAAAAATCCATTATTCAATAGACAAATCTTAGCCTACCAAAAACACATCCAGGAATTTAATAGGAAGACAACAATCTTTCAGTCAACACAGGCCTGATACAGATGGGAGGAGGGGCAAAGTTACAGCATGACAGCTGTCACAGAGCCCTGCAAACCTTGTTCCCCAGAGGGCTCACGGTCACTCTCAGTTTTTGCACACGAACAAACAGAAGTAAAACTAATGATTATCTAACAACGAAACTTCCAAATGTTTGTCTGACTCAAAGAAGAAAGAAAACTTGGTACTGAGTGACTGCATGGAGAAAGTGTTCTGGATTCTAAATTATTGGAAAGTAAATTCATGTGAGTTTATAAATGTGTATGAAATTATTCCAGAGCCAGGTTTTTGTTTTTTCCTGAAATGTCAAAGACATAAACATAATTAAATACTAATGATCCTTGAATTAAAACAAATTTCAAATATCTAAGAGCAAACATTTGAAGGGTAAAAAGCTGCCAGAGTAAAAATGAAAGCAGATATAGTAAAAATAAGATGGAGTCTGTCAGGCTAGGGCAGACATGACACAGGTGATCTGCTCAGATTAGATCCTGCTTGAACTTCACCCTCCGACCCCCATCTCCCATTCTTACTGTTTTATAAATTTAGCTCCTACCCTAAATATGACTCTCTTGAGTAGTTTAGGTGGATTGTTTTAGGAGATTAACTTTTGAATTGGAATGTTATTTTGAATCAGGAGTTATATGGGTTCAGCTGGTTACTGTTTAAGATAAGGGTTAATACGAACCCTTTGAATTCACTTTGAAAACTGTAATGTTGGAAATGAAAGAGGCTACTGTCACTGTTCTCCAGAATCCCAGCCTTCTGACAAAGTTTGGTGGACCTATCTCTGCCTCTGCATATTGGCCGACAGTGACAGCCAGCCCAACCCTTTTCCTCCGGTAATGAAAATATATTTTGCTAGTCAAACAGCCTGGTGGAATGGCTAGAACCTGGAAGTCAGAAGGTTTAATCCTGGCTTTCTTGTTTTCTTTTTTTGAGACAGTGTCTCATTCTGTTGCCCAGGCTAGAGTGTCATGGCATTAGCATGATGCTGATTTACAGCAACCTCAAAGTCCTGGATAATAGAGGCCCACCACAACACCCAGCTAATTTTTCTATTTTTAGTAGAGATGGGGTCTCACTCTTGCTCAGGGTGGTCTCAAACTCTGGCTCTCTTTTTAAAGGCTATTTGAGCAAAGGTAAGTCACTTCCTCTGGTCTGAGTTTCTTCCTGTACAAAATGGGGACTCGGGTGAAATTTGCCCTGAGTTTAAAATTCTGTGAAATCACTCCTCTGCCCACCCTCCCCACCCCCTATACTGGTCAGGCTGGCAGTAGCTGAGATCCAGGCCTTTCTAGAGCTCCTCAGAGATCACCGGCCCAACCTGCCCAGCCCTACTTCTCACAGCCCCACCAGCCTTCAGGGAGATGGCAGCCCGTTACAGGCTGCCTGCAGGACTCGTCTCCAGTATCATCCTTTCCTTTGCCTGCGTACCTCTTCAATGTTTCTTATCCAGTTTTTAATATTGTCAAAGGATTTTTCATTTGTGATGTCATAGACCAGCATAATTCCCTAGAAGAGGAAAAAAAGATGGTTATTTAGTACCTTATATAAAGTGGGTATATAATGTCAGTGCTCTCTTACCCTCTAGAAACCTTTGGTTGTCTTCTTTTGTCTTCCAAAAGGGGTTCATAGGAAGTTTGAAAAGTATAGAGAAATAAAAATCAGTAGATAAATTCTTCCATCGTCTCACCGTGTAAATAAATAAATACTCGGTTAACATTTTCACTGTTAACCTTTAATGAATTAGTGATTGTGGTAAAGGTGATACTCTCTTTCTGCCTGACCCAACATGATAACAATCGGCACCAACTGGAGCAGTGTTTAAGTCAAAACAGAGATAACATTGAGAGGTAGAGGTAATCATTTCCACTGTGCACCTGTTTATTCCAAGTAGAAACTGTCTTGCTTCTTGCTCTAAGATTGAAACCACACAGCTTTAAAATTATTCTTTATATAAGCTGATCAAAATGTCACTCTTCATCTAAATAAGCCACAGACACTTAAAATATAAGGCACTTGCCATACTGGTTTAATGAAAGGCATTGTTGTTGGATTTATTTATTTATTTTTTGCCGTTTTTGGATGGGGTTGGGTTTGAATCCACCACCTCCAGTATTTGGGGCTGGCACCCTACTCCTTTGAGCCACAGACACTGCCCCATTGTTGTTGGATTTTTAAAGACCCAATGTCTTGTATTTCTTAAAGGTTTACTTGTCAAATGTTTCAACTAACACCTATAGGCTAATTATTCCAAAATCTATATCCCCAGACCACACTCGGTACTAAGAGCTAAATCCACTCACCTGGCCATCCATTCATTATACATTTAGTGAGCACCTGCTGTGAGCATGATACTATACTAGGTGCTACCAGCAGTCAACAAGCTGGTAAAGCTCCCTTCCTCTTGTGGATGGCTAGCAGAGAAAACAATGAATCAATAACTATAAAATGAATTATGATTTTGACAATTGCTGAATAGGAGCACAGGAGTTCTGAGTGCATATCTCCGGGTCATATCTAATCTGGTTCAGAGGCTGAGGTGGTCAGGGAAGGCTTCCTTGAGAAAATGACATTAAAATTAAAGCCAAGGCCTAAGAACAGAGTAGACAAACTAGGCAAAGGGGTTGGGACTGGAGTGAAGAGGGGAAGCCTACGGTACCTGGCAAACAGCAGAAACATTATAAATTATAAACATCCTGATGACATTGAAGATCCAGAGCCCCCTGGACTGAGCCAAAGGAAATCATCATTACAAGGGCACACAGATCTAATGAGAGAAGGGCACAAGATGAGGCCAATGGAATAGGCAGAGGCCAGATGTGCCTAGAGACCACTGTGTGGACCCTGGCTGCTAGATATCATCGCCTGTCGAAACCGCAGACTCAGCTAAGTAAAATGTGAGACCGTCTTGTCTCCTCTGCACCTTCTCCTCCTCCTTGTATTATCATTTTGGTGAAGGGCAATACAACCCAGCCAGCCAGCCCACGCAAATGTGGGAGTTTATCTTCTTCCCTCCACAGACAGTCACTAACTATTCCTCAGTATTTCCAGAATCCCTGACCCTTCCTCCAACACACGCACGGCCTTACTCAGATTTTCATCAATTATCCTTTACCAGGATTACTGTCATTACCTTTAACTGGTTTCCATGCTTTCATTCTAAACCTCTTATTTATTTTTTATTGAGCATATGAGTGCTATGTCATGTCTTACCTTTTATTTGTTTATTTTTTCCAAATAAGTATGGTAACTTTTTTTGGGGGGGGGGAGTTATGCACAACCTCAGGCGTTTATCATTCTTTGATTGTGTTTCAATTCCATTCTTTTAGTTATTTCAAAGTATACCTTAACTTCTTATTGTAGATTATAGCCACTTTGTTGTGCTATGGAAATACTGTCTTAATATCTTCTAATCCACTTTCCATAAAGGAACCAAAGCTATTACTTCATTGTTCAAAATCCTTTACTATCTTTCCATTATACTCAAAATTGAATCAGAAATTCCTTGATACGGTAGGCAAAGTCCTTCAGGGTCTGGCTTCTGATTTCGTAAGTAAATATTAAATATGAGTGTAAATAAATATAAATCATATGAAATGCACATGTGTAAAGACAAAAGAATTCAGGAAATAAAATATTAACAGACAGTATCTCTGAGTGGTGGGATTTGGGGTGATTTCCTGGGATTTTCAAAAATTTTTATACTCTCGGTATCCTTTTGGAAACCAGAAAAAAGTATATTATTGTTTAAATGATAAACAATATTCTCCTCTATCCTCCCTACCTCAAATGCAAATGCTTTACTTTGAGCATAGATTCTAAAGGACATTTTACAATTGTCTCATTATACATCGGAGAACTAAAAATGGTTAATATGGAAAATTATATGCTATGTATATTTTACTACAATAAAAATATCAAAGTGGAATTTAAATAATTCTTGATTCAAAGTGTTTGGCTGCCTATATTATTAAAATCAACCAGATAACTGCCACCCCGCTACCTATCCTTTGGGTTATATGAACCAACCACCTTGATTATTTGCATGCCATAGTTTGAGCTCCAACACGTATTAACTAGAAGACCCTGGAGACATCACTTTATTCCTCTCAGCTTCCATCTCCTCATTTGTAAAATGAGGACCATACATCTTCTAGGCTGGATCATTTCTAGGGTCTACTAAGATGTTATTTTAAAACTACTTAACCTAGAACACAGGACATGGCTCAGACTCAATAAATAACAGTTATTACTCATTTATATATTTTTTGGTTTCGGTAGTCAAAATCAGTCAACTATTGCCTATGTTTGTAAGCTAATTGACATTATGAACCACTTGGAAATACAAATTCAAGTGTATCAGTTAAAACTTTCTATGTCTGCTATGTAGCAATAAAAAAGAACAAAATTCTGTCATTTGTGGTAATGTGGATGAGCTTAGAGGACATTATGTTAAGTGAAATAAGGCTGGCACAGAAAGATAAATACCACATGTTCTCACTTGTATGTGGAAGCTAAAAAAGTGTATCTCATGGAAGTAATGAGTAGAATGGTTGCTAGTAGAGGCTGGAAAGGAGAGGGCTGTGAGAGGGAGAGCCAGAGGCCAGTTAATTGTTATAAAATTACAGCCTGACAGGAGTAAGTTCTAGTGTTCTATAGCACTCTAGCATGACTATAGTTAACAACATTTAATATCTATTTTAAAATAGCTGGAAGAGAGAATTTTGACTGTTACACAAAGAAGTTGCTTGAGGTGATGGATATGCTAGTACCCTGATTTGATCATTACATGTTGTATACAGATATCAAAATATCATACTATACCCCATAAATAATACAATTATTATGTATCAATTAAAAATAATAGTAATAACAAAGGAAAGAATTTAAAAAACATTTATATATCTACAATAAAAATAGCTTCCTAAAAAATCAAAAATGGTGTTGATCTATGAGAAATGTTGATAATATAATAATATGGTCCCCCTTTTCTTTGTTTCTTTGTTGTTCTTTTGTTTCAGATTAATATGAGGGCACAGATGATTAGGTTACACTGTTCGTGTTTGTTAGGTAAAGTCCCTGTTGTAGTCATGCCCCTTACCCAGGAGGTGTGCCAAGTACCCTTACATTGGGTCTGTTAGGTAAGAGCACACTAATCCCCTCCTCTCCTCTCCTCACCCCCCAACTTGAATTAAATTGCATTTTTCTCTTGTGTGTATTTGTTCAGATATGGTCCCTGCCTCCCCTCCTCCTGCCCCAAAGCCTGACTGTTCATTAGGATTGCTGCTATGCTGCAAATGTTTCTCAAGTATTTGAAACAGACCAAAGAATTCTGCCATGGTGGAGACTCCAGTACAATGCTTGTTGACATGCTGTATATTTAAACCAACCAAACTAAACCTGCCATAACCAACACTTGCTGAAAATGGTACACCCCAATGTGGACATGATGGCCCCATATCCCACAGGAATGATGACCCGAGAGATCTAAGACTCAAGCAGAGCAGGATTTCCTGAAGGTGTATCTGAGATGGTTTCTAGGTCTGAAATTGTGCCTTGATTCACCCCTTCAGCAAGTATGCACTGAGCATCTACGTGTCAGACATTGGCAGTGTAGAAAATCCCCAGCTTCAAAATGGAAAGACAATACCATCTAGAAGAGTAACAGTTTCTAATGATCTGAAGTAATGTAAGGAAAGACTGGCAGTAGATAAATGAACAAGACAGACAATCCTCAAACCTCAATCAAATGACACATCCAAGTGATCTGAAACATTTAATCTCACATTCTTAGTGTTCCTCTGCATCCTCTAGTGAAAATGAGCATGCAGATGGTGCCAACACGTCGCTCCCAGAAAATAACAAATAGTCAGTAGAAAGGCTCGTGTGTCCAGATGCCTCCACTCAGAATTACCTGTAAACTATTCCAGATTATCCCTGTGATAATATTATTTTTATTCCTAAAATCCTTTCTGGGGGAAACAAACAAATAAACGTTCTCCTGGCACATGAAATAAGTCTCTTTCCTTTGATTCCAATCTAAGCAAATGGAGAGCAGCTGGCAGCTATCTTCATTAAAATGACAATCTTTCACAATTTTAAAAGCACTGTGGGGTAGAATGTGGTGAACCTATACAAATGCTATGGCTGGTGGTAAAGCTTTAAGAAGGAATTTCTAATCTTTTTGAGGGGATGAGTTACATCTTCCTGGAGGTAAGGGGACAGCTATGACCCCTTTGGTTCTGTCACTCTAGCACCGCTCCCAGGAGTAAAAGTCTTTTAAACAATGAACTGGTATGACAGCTGGCACCCTGCAATGTACCTGGTTAGGCTTCATGATCTCAACTGTTGAGCTTTCAGAGACTCTCTGAGCATACTGGGTTTCATCATAATCCAAGGTTCCAACCTGTGCTTGCCTTAGGCATAAAGGACAGAGATACAGCCCTGGTCGGGGCCTGGCATTTTAGGCATGCTTCATTATAGATGTGCTTCCAAGCTGCCTTATTCACCACTGTACTCCCAGCACCACGCAGGACCTGCCCAGAGCCAACAAGCAACAGTGAATAGATGAAGCCTCTCAGGATGGAAAATAACCACGATGAAGTTACGATAACAAGGATAAGGCCAAGAGGCAGCAAACAAGGATGTGGTAGTTGAGTTTCACTAGATTAAAAGCCTCAAAGAGTTGCACCTCCCCAGCTACTTTCTAGCCAGCTGGCAGAAGACTGGTCCAGGAGATTCCAGGGAGATGAGCCATTAGCAGTGGGTGTTGCAGAAATAGTGAGAGATAAGGGATGAGGGTGGCAGGACTGAAGGATGAGAGCGCAAGAAAGGACTGCCTTGTCACAGGGTAGGGGGTTTGCTAAGATTGCCATATGGTGTTAATAAAGGAAAAGTCATAGAAATATACAATCACCTCAAGGTGCAAATGAGTTCTAGAATATTTATAAGCCAATTACCTGATTATTATTATGAAGACCAATGGCAAAGTATATAATTATTAAACACAACACACAACCAAAGAACTCTTTAAATGTCTGGTTGTCAAAAAATCGATTTTTCCCCATTGTACCACGCGCCAGCTTGAATCCTATAATCTTGGCAAATAAATATGCATGTTTTTCTTCCACCTGAAGAGTTATAAAACCCTCAAACACACTCACCATGGCTCCTCTATAGTACGCTGTCGTGATTGTTCGGAATCTTTCTTGACCTGCTGTGTCCCTAAAATTTGAAACAAAGGAGAGTGGTTTTAAAAGCCATCACCCACATCACTGAGGAGAAACCCTAAACTGGAGGAGATACGTTATAATACAACACAATATTGTAATTCTGGTCTGTTTGCAGCGCAGGAGTCACAGGGGACAGGAGAATGAGACACAAGGGGAGTCACTGCACATCTGAGAGCTGGAGGTGGTGTGGCCACAGGAGCCTGTCAGGAGCTCACAATGACTTGGGTAAAAAGCTTGAATCTTAATGATAAAAGGAGGAACAGGAAAATACATGAACCCTGCTAGGAAGTGGAATGTTACATTAGTCAAACACACGTGGGAGGGAATAGAGAATAGTTCGAAATCCTTGGACTCGGAGAGGTAGTTATAATCCTTTTCGTTAGTACTTAGTGATTAAGGCATTTTGCGTTCTTGACTGCACATCTGATTTCTGTACAAAGCAAACAATTGAGCTGGACTTACTACTGTGTACATTCTGCTCAGTAGAACACAATAAAATGGATCTCTTTGTGAACTTCTTCATCTATGGAGCCCATGATATGGGAACCTGGAGCTCAATGCATAATTCCTGATAATGTTTCCAAAGACTTTTAAATAAGAACAACATCTCAAAATTACATAAACTTACTTATATTGCTTTTTGGCTGACAACATAACATTAAAATACATGCTAAAAAGTACCAAAGTTCCTAATTATATTTCTAGAAATAATCCTATAAAGGAAGTCAAATTTCCTTGATATTTGGGAAAATCAATATTCTCAAATTTGCCACTTAGAGACAGAATTATTTCACTTTCTGCACTACTAAGATGAACTAAACTGAACAATTTAGTTGCACAAGAGAAAGAGGCATTTGTGGAAAAATATTAAAAATATAGCAACTACTAAACCCTAACAAAAGATGAAGGCCCAAGGGAAATACAGTAAATTAAAAACAACAAATACCTTACCCATTTATGTATATCCTACAGAGGACTCACATGATGCCCACCACAGCTCAGAGTTTGTGTGTGTGTGTCTGTGTATGTGGCAGGAGGGAAGAAGTTACCATCATCCTTATTCTAAAGACAAGCAAATAGGCTCAGAGGGTCTGTGCTCCCAGCTCTGCCACTAAACAGCTCATACTCTTGAAAGAGACAAGCATCCTAGGTCTCAGTTGGCCAGTGCAGGGCCAGGCCTCACACAAAGCCATCTTATTCTGTCACTGTCTCACTGATCAGGATTAAATATATGGGGTACTTGTTTGGTGTACAGCAAACAAATCACGGGGACAATGCTATAAAAGCCAAGCACCTTTGAGGAGACTCAAACACACTGCTAATCTAGAACCAGCTTTATGGGGAAGATGGAGAAGAAATCCTACCATACTAAACAGAGGTTGTGAGGAATGAATGGAGACAATTTTGCTGCTAAGAGTGATGATGACTAGATAGGGCCATGATGTTCTGTCTACTCTATATTAAGTTCTAATGAGCTATGGTCACCCACAGACTCCCAGAAAACACTCCTTATTGCTATGATTAGGACTCTCAGCACAGAATCAAAAATTAAAAATTCTCTTTGCTTTCCTCTTCTAACTTTTTTTTTGAGACAGAGTCTTACTATATTGCCCTTGGTAGAGTGCCGTGGCGTCACAGCTCATAGCAACCTCAGACTCTTGAACTTAAGGAATTCTCTTGCCTCAGCTTCCCAAGTAGCTAGAACTACAGGTGCCTGCCATAACGCCCAGCTATTTTTTGGTTGTAGATGTCATTGCTGTCTGGCAGACTTGGGTTGGATTCAAACCCACCAGCTCTGGTGTATGTGGCTGGTGCCTTAGCTGCTAAGCTACAGGCTCCGAGCCTCCAAACATTTTTTAAAATTATCTTTAAAATATTTGGCTTCTGGCTCTGTGCCTGTGGCTCAAGTGGGTAAGGCACCAGCCACATACACCTAAGGTGGCGGGTTGGAATCCAGCCTGGGCCCGCCAAACAACAATGACAGCTGCAACCAAAAACATAGCCAGGCGTTGTGGTGGGCACCTGTGGTCCTAGCTACTTGGGAGGCTGAGGCAGGAGACTCACTTGAGCCCCGGAGTTGGAGGTTGCTGTGAGCTGTGATGCCACAGCACTCTACCCAGGGGGACAGTTTGAGGCTCTGTCTAAAAAAAAAAAAAATATATATTTGGCTTCTTGCTAAGTGCCAACAGATAAAAAGGGCAGCCGGTGATAACCTTCACAATGTTTTCCACTGATATAAACTGAGAACTCCTCAAAGCTGACCACTATGTTCCAGGAGATTATGGGTAGCTGTCCCAGCTTTATCACTCACTAATCCAGACATACACCCTCAGACGGACTTCACCACTCTAAGTCCTAGTATCCTGCTCTATAAAAGAAGGGCTGGGGGACTTCAATGTAATATTCTCATCCTATACCTATTCTAGGACTCAAAAAAGAAAAAGAGCCTGAGAAAAAGCTGATAGTATAGTACCTTTCTTTTTTTGAGACAGCGTCTTACTTTGTTGTCCTCCATAGAGTGCTATAGCGTCCTAGCTCACAGTAAATTCCAACTTTTGGGCTCAAGCAATCCTCTTGCCTCAGCTTCCCAAGTAGCTGGGACTACAGGCGCCTACCACAATGCTCAGCTGTTTTTTAGAGACGGGGTCTTTTTTAAAGATGATGTCTTTTTTAGAGACGGTTTGGTCTCAAACTCATGAGCTCAAGCAATCCACCTGCTTTGGCCTCCCAGAGTGCTGAGATTACAGGCATGAGTCACCACACTCGGCCTTGATGTTATTATATTACTTTACTATGCAGTCCTCTTTCTTAATCTGAGCTGCTCTAAACTCTATGCTTTGCTACTGCTGTCATCATTACAAATTAGGTCACCAAGTATCACCAAAACCTTCCTCAAGGTTCAAAATCTACATGGCTCCAAAGCAAGCCACCATACTGAAAGAAATTAAGCCAGCTTCTAGGAGGTTAACAAAAAACGAAGAAGAGCTTCTAAGTTCAAGTAAAAAATATTCAACCTAGCAATTTTAGAAGAGTCATATTTATTCATCATAGTTTAAACAAATTCTTTAGGAATTCAGCAGGTACAGTAGAATAATTATAAGGAGATCTTTGCCTTGCATATTTCAAAATGAAATTTTGAAAGTTGGGAGATATACTATAGATAGTAATTTGTGTTCCTTCAAACTTCCTATCTGAAAGCCTAATCTTCAATGTGATGGCATTTGGACACGAAGCTTTTGGGAGCTAATTAGGTCATGAAGGCTCTCATGAATAGGATTAGTGCCCTTATAAGAGACATCAGAGACATGATCTCTCTCTGGGTCACATGAAGATACACATGAGACAGCTGTCTATTAGGCCCTCACTAGACACTGGATCTGCTGGCAACTTGATCTTGGACTTCCCAGCTTCTAGAACTGTGAGAAATAAATGTTTATTGCTTCAGACACCCAGTCTATGGTATTTTTGTTACAGCAGCGGTGACAGTGTAATATAATAAGGAATACATATTTGGTCTTCGCTCCTGGTTCTTGGCACACAGCTCCCAAAATCCTTGCAATAAGTTTCTTCTTATGTGATAAGATATCTGGTGGCCTGGGCTCCTGAATAGTATCAGGATGGGGGACTGGTTGCCAGAAGAACCAACCAAGTGATTAGAGGGTTGGAACTTCAGTCCGACCACCTAACCTCTGTATGAGGGAGATGGGCTAAAGGTTGAACCATCACTAATGGCCATAATATAATCTATCATGCCAACATAATGAAGCTTCTGTAAAAACCCAAAAGGGGATGGATGCGGTAGCTCATGACTATAATCTTAGCGCTCCGGTAGGCCACGGCAAGAAAATTGCTTGAGGCTAAGAGTTTCAGACCAGCCTGAGAGAGACTGAAACCTTGTCTCTACCAAAAAAAAGAAGAAAGAAAGAAAAAGAAAAATTAGCAAGGCATGGTGGCACGCACCTGTAGTCCTAGCTACTCAGGAGTCTGAGGCAGGTAGATCACTTGAGCCCAGGAACCTGAGGCTACAGTGAGCTATAATGATACTACTATACTCTAGCCAGGGCAACACAGGGAGACCCCATCTCAAAAACAAAATAAAACCCAAATGATTGGGTTCAGAAAGCTTCTATATAGTAAGGAAGTGCTTAGATTGTGGGGTACCTCCTCGTACGTGGAAGAGAGCATAGAAGTTCTACATTCCTGCCCACAGGCCTTTCCCTGTGTACCTCTTCCATCTGACCATTCATCTGTCTCTTTTGTAATATCTTTTATAATAAATGGGTAAACATAAGCAAAGTGCTTCCCAGATTTCTGTGAGATGCTCTAGCAAAGCAATGGAACCCGAGGACGGGGTCACTGGAACCCTAATTTATGGCTAGTTGGTCAATATAGGTTACAACCTACTACAGTTGAAGGTCTGCAATCCAAAATGCTCCAAATCCAGAAGTTTTGAGCACCAACATGACACACAAGTGGAAAATTCCATACCTGACTTCACATGATGGCTTACAGTCAAAATACAGACATATAACACAGTTTATTTAAAAGATTTTACTAAAAATACTTTATAAAATTACCTTCTTGCTATTTGTATCAGATATATATGAAACATAAATGAATTTTATGTTTAGATTTAGGTCCTATCACCAAGATATCTTATTATGTGCACGCAAATATTCCAAAATCTGTAAAAGTCCCAAACCCCAACATGCCTGTTCCCCAGCATTTTGGATAAGGGATACTCAAACCGTACTTGAGATTGGCATCTGAAATAGAGACAGGTTGATGGGACCCAGCCCTCAACCTTATGGGATCTAATGCTGCCTCCTGGTAGATAGTATTAAGAATTGAGTTCAATTATAGGACACCCAGTCAGTTTTTACCAGAGAATTGCTTGGTGAGGGGGTAGGGGGAACTCAATACACATCTGTTGTCAGAAGTGTTGTACTGACTGTGTAAGAGGAAAAAAAGTGTTTTGTTTTTTAATATCTTACAGAGTAGCACAAACTAAGATGTGACTTTTTCCCCCCTTATTCCCTAGTCCAATAGTCTTCATGTTTCCATTCAATGAGAAGAAATATGCAACTAAACTATAAAATATCAGA
Organism: Galagoides demidoff; assembly: GCA_963574575.1. Classification (NCBI taxonomy): domain Eukaryota; kingdom Metazoa; phylum Chordata; class Mammalia; order Primates; family Galagidae; genus Galagoides; species Galagoides demidoff. The sequence goes on from CAUYQV010017823.1 coordinate 85,799, forward strand.
GCTAGGGGGCAATTCCAATATCATCAATCCAACCAATTTACCAGTGGGGAAAAGGGAAGAAACTGGCCCAAAGCCCTCCCTTTAGAGGTATCATGGCCAGAACCTAGACCTGTACTCACTGCTCAGGCTTCTTACTACTGGACCACTTTGATTTATCTGATTTCAAAGCTTCAACAACTGTGATGAAGTAATTTACACTTTTTTTTTTTTTTCCAAGACGGAGCCTCAAGCTATCCCCCTGGGTAGAGTGCCATGGCATCACAGCTCATAGCAACCCCCAACTCCTGGGCTCAAGCGAGTCTCCTGCCTCTGCCTCCCAAGCAGCTGGGACCACAGGCGCCCGCCACAACGCCTGG